>DWMZ01004029.1:0-12112 GCA_018249855.1 Eueides tales michaeli | reverse complement strand
AGGCTCTTCTTCTGGTTCAGTTTCTTCCAAATCTTCCCTCCCAGAATGATACCACGCCACACACCACGCTCTAATAGCTTTCCAACCTCGTTTTGGGCGTCGAGACGATGCAGCCTGTAAACAAAACAAAAGCTTAAAAAAATTGGTACAGCTTTTTTTATATTTGTTTTTATTTGGTATAGTCTCTTTTATTAATATTATATGCTAGACTATAAGAACAACTTTACAAAGCAACTCCAGTGGACATATTTGCCAAAAAAAAACATTAAATTTATTTCTTGCCAAACCCAACAAATAAGTTGAACTGGGGAGGAAAATTTGAGCATTACCTTCTAACTATCAGAGGCAGGGACCAACGGAGGTACTTTACACCACACCTTTATATCAGATAAACAGAATAGTTGCCAAAGCATTCCAAATCTATCTGCCATTTGCCAAGTGTTCCGGTTGCATTCGCTTTTATTGGATGGTCGCCAAATTGTGGAGTATAACTAAATTGTTTTTTTTTTTTTAATATAAGCTGTATATCTTTTAAATAAGTGTGCCAGTGACAGAATGTAATTTTGTTTGTGTTTAAACTTGATTTGGAAGAATTTTCTTTAAAAGTTTCTGTAAATTTGGTATAGTTAAAAAAAATATGTTTTTTCTTGTTGTGTAAGCATAGGGAACTTGGTGTTAAGCGCTCTGTTCACCACAATCCCCCCAATCTTTACGATCTTTACATTACGTATTGCGGAACTGAACGCTGCCTTAGAGCAACAAAATAGAATTTACCACTCAGTCAGATAAGATCTCAACTTTCAATTAGACCAGTGATTCATTTAGATTTCTATAATTGTTATACACATATAGTAAGTTAGGCAGAGGCCCCCTGGGGACCTAGTGCTCAGACAACCAAGTCTCATTAAGATACGTCCGGCCCCCATTTTCCGCCTAATTCTAGAGACATTGCATAACGACTTACGGAAGTCAACGTCATCTTTCACCTGGTCAACAGAGCGAAAAAAAAAACAAATTTTAAGAATGTTATTTCTCCAAGAGAGCATTGAACGTATTACCGTCGCAATAACGGCCTTAGCATTTTTTAAAAAAATATTAAATCACTTTACAAGTCAAAACTAGATTAGCTGACTGCCTCACAAACAGTAAACAAAGTAGTTAAGCCCACGTGATGTAGAACCAACATCAACATACAACATTTGAATCAAAGTTGTGCTTAGTTTAAACGCACCATTCATATATAAATTGCGAATATATCGCAAAGCTTAGAGGAACTTTAGCATTGGAAAATTAGAAACAAACGGTTGCTCGCAATTTATTTATAGTGTATATACTCGTAAGTATATTTCAAACAATTTTTTTTATGTAGAATTTTGCCTGTCGAGGCGCAGGGCAGCCCCGATAGATTGTGGGTTCAATCCCCACTCGAGGTACTAAAAGAATTAATATTTTTATTTCTTTGCATTCAACTCACAATGCCTTAAATTCGGCGGAAAGCGTGTAATTGAAATATCTTAACTGAAACGCAGTGTCTTAGCACTAGGCTAAGATAAAAAACGATGTAACGCGTTAACATCACCCGATTATAAATACGATAGGTATCAGTTAAAATAATAAATATTAATAAATATTATTTTTTTTATTAAACATAGTTATAGCTATACTTGAAATTAAGATCTTTGCCTCATTTACAATAAAGAGAACAAAATAATGGTTTTATATTATGGATACCCATGAAAAGACCAAAATATATAAAAGTATGTTCAGCATCAAATTGTAGTTCTCATGAAGCAGGGTAGGCAGAGGGAACCTGAGTATCTAGTTTCTATTGCGTATTGGGATACAGAAACCAACGCCACGCTTTGACTCGTTACCAGAGAAATTAAAATATTAAATAAATTATTTTCTTCGAAAGGATTTTTCGATATGAGAATAAATAAATATAAAAAATGTCAATAAATTAAGTGTCAGCGACTATAAAGCAGAAACTGCCAAGACGCTGAGATTGCAAAAACCAACTAGTTGAAGCGTCAAAGTATTGAAAATAATCATTGAGAATTTACAAAAAAATATATTGTTATTTGCACTAGCGATGCTTATGTTCCAGAACTACTCTAATAAATAGTTATTTTGGAACTTGAATAATATTTTGTTACATATAACTCATGCTAAGGTCCTAACAATAATAAAAAATATATTTTTTTAGCTTCACGCTGCACCCGCACTTGGCAGGGTAGGCAAAGGGAATTTGGGAACCTGGTGTTAAGACACTCCGTTCCACTTCCGTTCCCCACTTTCCAACGAGTTCGGGGCATTGCGTGTTGAGTGGCGGAACTCAACGCCGCGCTTTTGCCTTGTTACCAGAGCGAAAAAATGAGATATTCAATATTTAAATTGAAAATATCAAATATATCATTTCCTCGAGTGGGGATTGAGCCTACACACGCTGCGCCACGACAGGTCTCATATGTAATAAAATTTAGTACAGAAATTGCCAATAAAATACTATGTTCCTCGCTTGCGTCCAATGAACATGGACTCTTTTTATAAACTAGAATGAGGAATCTTAACGATTGTAAAGTTTGCAATTAAAAACTAAGATTTAATTTATTTCACCAAATTTATTTTCAAATTACCCAAATATAATTGCTAAATTCGATGATTTGGCAAGAAAGAATTCTATTTATATTTCTTTATATCGACTTGCACGCAACCTCGATCGCTTGAATTACACTATATTATTCACTAATTTTAACAACTTTCTTGTTCTAAAACATTATCATTTTTAAGACAATATCTATAATGAAAATTTCAGCTAAATGAAAAAAAAATGTAGCAATTTTGTCCGAACATCATAAATTAAATTGATTCAACTTTGTTATATTTTGAACGGATTAAAATAAAACAAACACTAAATGTTGAGGAAGTTGCCAAAATGTAATAGTGAAAACTCTTGTTTGCCACTATTTTGGGCCCTATAACATTAATAACTGTAATATATATGAATATATATATATATATATATATATATATATATATATATATATATATATATATATATATATATATATATATATATATATATATATATATATATATATATATATGTAACAAAATTACTGTTCCATCAAATGACCCAGATATATTGCAAGCCAGCTACTGCTAGCGTGTCTGCCATCGGTCTAATTACTTTAAGACCTTTGCTATTTATTACGACTTTTATCGTTAAGAAGCCACTTTTAGAATTGTATTCCATTAAAATTCTTACTTTTGTTACTATAAATATTAGAACGCTTTCTTAGAGTTGTTTTTTGCTTGTTAACATATTGTAGGCGGAAAATAATATCTTTGATTCATAATTACAATACAAACTGTGTATATTTGTTTTATACATTTTTTGACACCTGACGTTTAAATGCAGTAATTCGCGGTGGTAGACTGAGGTGTCATACATCTGTCTGTTGACATGTCATTATGTCAAACTAGCGTCAATGATTTCTTAATTACCTCCCGTGTAGTCCAATTTTTCTTCTTCTTCTTTCAGAAAAAAATTGACTGTATTTTGCCTTCTGGTGTGAGACTTTAAAGTCTTTAGAAATGGATCGCAAGTGATAGAAAGTTTCCAACTGTCTTATCTATAGGATGTTTAAATATTCGAACAACCTCGTGGACTATTCTATTAATATATCATTTTACCTTTTAATGACGCAAAGATATGTGGGAACAATATCAACACAGAAAAAATCCAGTAACTCTCTGGATAGTGTAAAAGCTATAAAAAACTAAAAAAATTGGCCAATTTGGTCAGAGTATAACAAATTAGTTGGCTGGAAGCGATTTCTGTGAAATTCTTTGAAATAAATCCACCTTTGTTAACTAGCTTTTTATATTGTATTTCTTATGTTTTTTAATAATAAAGAAAGAATGTATAAATATACCTGATTCTCCCTCCAACGGGTGTCTTGTAAAGCCCCCCTCACATGGTACACTGAATCAGCATCTCCAGATTCTGATCTTGCCCTCCCATCCACCTCACGTGTCTCGTCACTGAGAAAAGACATTTCCATTAGTAATTATATATACCTGTGTTTTTTAAACATTATTTTGTAATAATGTGAAATTTGAGTTAACCTGTGATTGTATGAGAATATATCTGACAAACTAAATTACATATACAAGTATTTAAAATAGTTCATTTGAATTGAAAAATATTTTTAATAATTAGATACAATTTTATAACTCGATAATAGGAAAGAGTTTACACTATAGTTAGTTTAATTTCAATCATTAATTATCAATATTTATTAGAAAAAATTACGAGATGGCAGCGTTGGGTGAGTTCGTTTCCCACTCGAAGGATTGAAATTTGTGGTACAATCATTGAACACGCACTGCTTCAAATTCGGCTTAAAGTGTTCCAAGTACTCTCTGTCTACGATATTAAATATACAGGTAAATTTTATTAAAATATATATGAAGGCCATAGTGGTGCAACGGTACAAAATCAGACTGTAAACACGACAATTCCCAGTGGAGGATTAAATGAGTGGTAAAAAGATAAGGCTCGAAGTTCAATTGGGTCCAAATATACTTCGAATCTCAAAAATTGCATGGAAAGTGCACCCATAAGTATTCTAACACTAAATTGAAACATACTCAAGGAAATGAAATATTAAATATTTTCAAATTAAATATTTAACGTCTTCATTTCTTCGCTCTACTAGCTAGGTAAAGCGCGGCGTTGAGTTCCGCCACTCAACACGCAATGCCTCAAATTCAGCGGAAAGTGGGGAACGGAAGTGGAACGGACTGTCTTAACACTAGGTTCCCAAGTTCCCTCGGCGTGCCTAATGCGGGATACAGCGTGAAACTGAATTAAAACAACACACTTTCTCACCTTTAGCTAAAAAATATAAAGTTAAAATAAATGGCATTATATATAGAAAGCAACGTGTAAAAACATACTACCTTGGTTTAGTTACATATATCTAACAAAGCAAGGATATTCTACACCTCCATACTTAGAGATGCAAGGAAGGGTTAATCAAAAGCACATAAACCAAGATGAATGGACGCAGAGCTGGCATTACGCCAGAGCGCCAGCTTGTTGTGTGCTTTAAATATAAGCATATGGCGATTTTACACAATATTTATTACATCGATTTATGTATATGTGTTATCGTTTTCAAAATTATTGAAATAAATGTTAATTATCGAGGCCTGTCGTAGCGTGAAGCGAAAAAAAGATGCAAGCGCGATAGGGTCTGGGTTCGATCCCCACTCGAGGAATTGAAATATTTAATGTTTCATTTCTTTGCTCCGGCAAAGCGCGGCGTTGAGTTCTGCCACTCAACACGCAATGCCTCAAATTCAGCGGAAAGTGGAGAACGGAAGAAGAACGGAGTGTCTTAACACTAGGTTCCCGGGTTCCCTCTGCCTACCCTGCCTTGTGAAGCAGATGCAGCGTGAAGCTAAAAAAAATTCTTCGCTCTGGTAACAAGTCAAAGCTGATAAGGCATGGAAGGAGTTCCGCCAAGCCTATTCGGATTCAGATTCGGGAACAGAAATTCCTAAGACTATGTTCCCAAGTGCCCTTTCCCTACCTTGCTGTATATCTTGCACATGTGCACAAAACGTCAACTTAAAAAAACTATAAATGTCAATTATAATGCTTTAAAAATCACTTTGACATTTTTGGAATTAGTTTAGAGAATTGTGTATAATACACGTTAAGCAACGGGGGTAATTAAGACCGCAGGTACAGTGAGTTCCATATAAGCGATTAACGTGATGTGATATATAGTCTTTCTCGATAAATTCGAAACATCCGAAACAACCGAATTCCTTAGCTTTACTATATTAATATAAACTACATAAATACTAACCGTACATAAATACTAACCGCTGCGTTACGGCGTTGAATTCCGCCATTCTACACACAATGACTCAAACAAAAATTCATCGGAATGTGAACAGAAGTGCCTTAATAGTAAAGGAGAATTTTACCATTAGGTTCCCAGGTTCCGTCTTAAAAAAAAATTAGAAACCGCTACCGCTCGTAAATAGAACTAGACATGAAAACATCCATTCTCCAAGTGGAAATTGGTCGCGTCCAAATCGTCTGCAGATTAGTCCTGTATAGACGTTGCATTGTTTTACTGTAACACCATTTTATGGTGATTTAGTTTTTAATAACTCAACTCATCTTCACGCTTTATCCCGCACATGACGGGAAAGACAGAGGGAACTTGGGAACCTAGTGTTAAGACACTCCGTTACGTTCCATACTTTTCGCCAAACTTGTGGCATTCCGTGTTGAGTAGCAAAACTCAACGCAGACCTTCGCCTTATTAACAGAGCGAAGAAATGAAAACATTAAATATTTAATTTCCTCGAGTGGGGATCGAACCCATAACCTGTCAAATTTAAAGTCATACGTCTGTGCCTTATTTTTTGTTATAATTTACAGTCTTAGTTTAAATTCAGTATTGAATTTTATGCTGAAAGGGGTTTTAAAATAATAGTATCTTTGTTTTTCGCGATTGTAACACATTTTAAATGAAACAATTTTAACCCGATTAATCGCGTATATTGAATTCTACAGTTTCACTTTACAGTAGTCCGTGGTTACCGGTAAACAGTCTACCCGTGACCAAGGACTACTGTAAAGTGTTCGAAACGTCGGGTTTCCTAAAAAAAATGTTTAGAATTCAATATACGCGATTAATCCGGTTAAAATTGTTTCTTTTAAAATGTTTCATTTAAAAACGGGTTTTAAAAGGTTCACCTGTATGTCTGTGAAAGAGTTAATCTGAGAGCGGTTTTTTTTATCGAAAACCCACAACAATGTACAAATATGGTTGAGTCATTTTATTGATGGTTTCTTTCCTTGTTCCATTGGTTACGGTTCTATATGTTATATTTTATGAAAAACGATTTAGCAATTTAAAAGATATAAATATTTTACCTAAATGATATAGAGATTTTTTAATGTCTTAATAAAATTTTTAATTTTGTTTGCTTGCATTGGAGATTAATATTTTTTGGTTTATATATGGCATCTTATATTTCATTTTACTTTCCGATTAACAATGTTTAACCTGTTGTTAAATCACAATCCAGTTGCCACACTGAGTTCCACACTTTCCATCATATTTTTGAGACATTATTTGTCGTGAGAGTAAAATTTAACGTTTGCTATGCGTTAAGTTACGCTCAATTGGTACGTGGTTAAACGCCCAAACGGAAATCGAACCCAAAATCGTCGTCAGACATCGCACGCTGTTCACTTGCACCACGACAACCTCATCTGTGTATAAGTAATAACTTATAGAAGCTTCACGCTACTTACGTTTATTGCTTAAGTTCACTACGAAACTAAGATATAACGACTTTACTTTGAGCTAATTAGGTTAAGGTAATTAATTTTTTCTATTTATTTATTATTAGGATTAAAAATAAATATATATATTTTTTTTAAGGCTTGAGTGTTGAGAGATGGAATTCAACGCCGCGCCTTCGAAATAATCAGGGAATTTGTAAGAATCGGGAGATTACAGAGATATTCATATTAATAAGTAACTAGCGCATAAGAGTTTAGGCGTAGATGAGAATGTATGGCTCAGTTAGTCAGAGCGTTTAGACAGTTTTGACGTGCGGCTTCAAATCCAGCTAAGTTCAAATTTTTATATGTTTTTCGAATCACTTTTAAAAATACTATTTTAAATATTCAAAAAACATAATGTATACTTTTTTTACTAATTTTAAAGTGTTATTCCACATTTAGGAAATAAAAATTAAAGACGTATAAAAATTTGAACGAAGCTGGATTTGAACCCGCGCCTCTTGCAAACCGTCCAAGCGCTCTGACCAACTAAGCCATTCGTTCATGATATATACTTTTTTCATTATGTATTCGAAGAAGAGAAAGAGCCACCAGTTCTATCTATTCTCCTAAGTTGTCGGTTTGACCCCATTTAAGGAAATGTAATTAGTATTTTCATTTCTACGCTCTGGTAACGGCAAAGCTTGACATTGACTTTCACCACTCAATCACCAAATACCTCCAGAATTAATATGGGAAAAGGAAGTATCTTATTGAAAAGGAAATATCTCAACATTAGGTTCCCAGGTGCCCTCTGGCACCCTGCTATATGCAGGACACGCCATGAAGATAGAAAAACTAATAAGTGCATCTGATGATGAGATTTGAACGAACTATTCAGACTTAATATACGGAGTTAAGCAACAACAGACTACTATATGAAAACTTTTACGATTCTTAAAGCTGTACAACAAATAAGAATATACAAGAGTCCTTACTTCCCTTTTATCAGTTATAA
Source organism: Eueides tales michaeli (assembly GCA_018249855.1). NCBI lineage: Eukaryota > Metazoa > Arthropoda > Insecta > Lepidoptera > Nymphalidae > Eueides > Eueides tales. The sequence continues at coordinate 3,770 of DWMZ01004029.1, read as the reverse complement.
ATGTTCACAGTACAAACGATTTTGTGCTGTATCTTTTAGAATTCAAAGTTTATTTTAATCTAAATTCAAATATGGCAACATTTATACGGAAATAGAAACGTTTTTTGGATGGTTTTTTATTATTTGCCTCTCTTCATAGATTTGATGGTAGAATTGTATAAAGAAAGAGTCGTGTTGTGGCTTAGCGATTGATTGTAGTTGTAGTAATTCTGGGTTTGATTCCGGCTTGAATGAATTAAGTGTTTCCATTAATTCGCTCTGGTAATAAGACGAAGGCGACGTTGAGCTTTAACACGAGTTATGTAAAAAATTGTTAAAACATTAATTTTACTTAATTATATCCTACACGTGGCAGTGGGTACCCATGCTCCCTCTGCCTACAGCCAACAGAGGAAACTTGAGTACCCAGTGTTACGACACTCCGTTCCGTTACCAACTTTCCGCCGAATTTCAGCGCTTTGAAGGCTAATTCGTTTTATTTATTCCTATTTACTGCACGTTTTTCAAAACAACCATTTTATTCTATATATTTTTCGCGCTAAAAACATCGCATCTGTCAGATTACGTTCGCTCCCCGACAGAACGATTTACATTCATTTCGCTCGGATGCTTTCGTACAAAAATATTACTATGCTTTTTTATTACGGCTCTTTGTCAGGCTTCGTTTGTGAATTAAACAAATAAATGGCTAACGAAGTTTTTTTTTTTTACCATCGCCTTTGTTAATTTGTGCTATTTGTTTACAAGTTAAAGTCATTTGAAAATTATGTGTATAATTATGCATAATGCAATGCATAATTATGTATGATTATATCAATAATCATGGACAGAAATATTTAGGAGCATGACGGAAATATGAACGTTAAAGGATTTAAGCGACTCTTTGAAAACCGTCTCATTGCTTTACCCAAGTGAGCTATACAAAAAAAAATGCCATAGTTCTTATTGTGCTACGCCATTACGCTTTCTTTAATTTAGTACTGAGTTGAACACAAAACAGTAAATCACTATTACTTATTTGAAACGATTCAATTTGTTAAGGAATTTTTGAATGGCGTAACTTAGCGCCGCGCTTTGCTTCGTTATTATAACAAGAAAATGTTTGAAATGAAATATTAATAGGAATTGAACCCACAACCTGTTGCGTTTACAGTCGCATGTTGTGTCCCTGCACCTAAAAACTCTGGTTTTGCGTGAAAAATGCCTTACCATTGTCATTCTAATTTATCCACACTCAAATTAGAACTTGTGAGAGATACATTAATCTTAAGTGTCTTACTTCATGCTTGTGGCAATGCTACCTCAGTGCGACTTGAAGGCAATAGTAACGGCGTGAAACGCTAAAATGTTTATATATACTTAGTTTAACGCAACTTTATGGAAAAATAGCTTTGCACCTGCTTTTTTGGCGCTGCCCTATTGGTTAAATCAAAATAACTAAAAATTGTGATCTGTCGTGGTGCAGGGGACATGCGGCCTCCACTGGAGGTTGAGTTTCGCTACTTAACAAGCAATGCCTCAAATTTAACGGAAAGTGGAGAACACCTTAACATTAGGTTCCCAAAATCTCTGTGCCTGCCCGGCCATGACTCAGAACGTACAGCGTGATGCTAAACAAAAAACTTATTTTATAATATTAATTAATTATAATGCGCCGAATGTGCCAGTTCAGAACTAAATATGTAAATAAATGCTAATGTCACGTGGTATATATGTGAATGTGCCAGTTCAGAACTAAATATGTAAATAAACACTAATGTCACGTGGTATGAAGAATACACGAAGAAAAATGAATTTAAGTGTATTTAAAAAAAATCTGTCGAAATCAATCAATCAATTTATTTTTCTTCTGGAAAATCCATTCATCTATTAATTTATTTTTTACTGCAGAAAGTAAAAAAATAATTTATTCATTTTGTTTCTTATTAATCCATAAAATTTTTGAATTTTTTTTATTAATATAAAAAATAATAATTATATTTCATATATAATTTTTTAATTAATTTAAATATTTTAAAATAGTGCGTATTACTTGAGACTTCAAAATTCAAATAAACCCAAAAAACTAAATAAAAATAAAAATTTTATTTAAAACTGGTTAAAACAGGTTAACATTTTATTTTTTAAATAGATGTATTTATATTTTTTATTTTTAAAAATATTTTGCGTAAAAAATAACCAAATCACAGATAAAATAAAATGATGCTTAATAATAAAAAAAAAGTCAACCAACCCTCCATTCACACGCGTAATCGATTTTAATCTAAAATATAACACATGTACCAGGGCGACATATTCTATAAAGCGGTTTCCTTGCATTAAGTTACAATTGAAGAACAACACAATGACACATATCTGTCCCTTTCACTCCTATGACATGGGTATAATGCTGTCTCGCTTGATATTTCCGACAGTGTATCGACTGGAAGGTTCTATATAGAGTATCTGATGCTCGAGATTGTATGAATGGGATTGAGAACAATAATTGTTTTTATGTTATTGTTTTTTCTTTGATAATGGACGTGTTTGTGGTTAGAAATTATATTCATAGATTGTATATATATATATATATATATATATATATATATATATATATATATATATATATATATATATATATATATATATATATATATATATATATAGTATATATATATATATATATATATATATATATATATATATATATATATATATATATATATATATATATATATATATATATATATATATATATCCTGCATGTGGTAAGGTAAGCAGAGGGAGCTTGGGAACCCAGTATTAAGATACTAGGGAACGCTTTATTTTTTTTATTTTAATAGAGAAAATGAATTTAGATTGTTTCAACAACTTAAATAGAATCTAAACGAAAAAAAATATTAATATAGGATAAGAAAATAGAATATAGATATAGATAGGATAATGGCACCAATAAAAGAAAGTAAGTATAAATTTGTGAAATTCATGATGATATTTAACACAAAATATTTTTTTTTCCCGCCATTTTATTGAAAGATGGCGAATTGAAACGTACAAAGATAGAAAATATGTGTAAACCTCAAGCTGATTGTTTAGTGGTAAAGCGCAAAGTGTTGCTCATTATTTTTGCCTACTTTCTACTGATTTAGGGTACCTATTGTGTTTTAAGCGGCGTTGAGTTTCGCCACTTAAAACACAATAGGTACCCAGGTAAATCAGTAGAAAGTAGGGAACGGAACTGAGTGTCTTAGCACTATGTACCCAAGTTTTCTTGGCCTACCCCGCCATGTGCGGGATCGAGCGTGAAGCGTAGTTTTGCCGAAATAATACAGAAATAACTCATTCAAACTTTGTTTCTCCATGTTTCGAATACAATTATTAGATATTGAGATCGAGATCAACTATTTTTACGTAAAATGAATACTTTTTTGCTAACTAGGTTCAAATATCTCTTTATTCTATAAAATACTTTTTTGTTCTGTACGATTTTTTTATATAATAGTTGTTGACGTAGAAAATTGATATTGATTGATCGAGTGCAAGCTGGAAGAAAAGGTGATCGAGAATATCGTGTATTTTGAGGCACTCGTGTGAGTGCCTTTATAGGCATATTATTATGATAAAAAAAAAATTGTGATTTTTTTATGAATTTGGATCAAGATGTTTGATTTTTTTTTGCTTTTGATAAAGGTGTAGAATTAAGAAGCTGATCGTTATATTTTATTTTTTATTGATGTTTTCATTGATTGATACATGTTTTTTCGTTTAATTTTCGTTTGCGTGGGTGAGGG
>DWMZ01004028.1:0-12114 GCA_018249855.1 Eueides tales michaeli | reverse complement strand
ATATATATATATATATATATATATATATATATATATATATATATATATATATATATATATATATATATATATATATATATATATATATATATATATATATATATATATATATATATATATTTAAACATAGTAAAAAAAAACAAAAATTGATTTTGTTCGTTGTTACTATTAATGACCGGCCGTAACTCGTTCCGTCATAAGCGCCTATTATAACTAGGCGCCATGTTTGTTTAAGACTCTTTACACTATGCGAGTTACGAGAAAAATATTTCACGTTTTTTTTTTTGTTTCATACATTTTTTATGTTTCGCGCATGAAACAGGGTAGGTGGTGAACTTGGTGTTATGACACTCTGTTTCCTATATTTTTCAAAGATATTCCGTTGCATATTGTTGCGTTGCTGTGAACGAATCATGTTACATAATTAAGTGACATCAGAGAATGCAAAGATACAAACAGTTGGCGCAAAAAACATATAAAATAAGCTTTTCAAGTATTTTTTTTGTGCAAATATTATATTCAAAAACAATCTTTGAATAGCCAACATCTTACGCTTACGCTGAGTAAATTTTAAACTCAGCATCAGTCTGTATCCCGTGCATGGTAGAGTAGGCAGAGGGAATTTGGGAATCTAGTGTTAAGACACTCCGTTCCACTTCCGTTAGATACTTTTTCGCCTAATTTGAAACATTACGTTTAGAGTGGCGGAACTGAACGCCGTGCTTTTGCCTTATTACCAGAGCGAAGAAATAAAAACATTAAATATTTAAATTGATTAAAATATTAAATCTTTCATTTCCTGTCGGTTACAGACACACGCTTGTGCCGCTGCGCCATGACAGACCCCGAAACTTAAAACTTAAAATTAGTTAAAAAGGAAAGCTATCATTTCTCTATAGATCTGTATGACAAACTAGCTTACATCTGCGTTTTCGTTCTTCTCTTAGTTAAAAGTTAATAGCTAGATTCATTGTGTACATGTTATTGCAGGCAGATTACATTAACACGATTAACGTTGTAAAATATAGCCTTTCTTCTAGTAGTTTCTTTTTATTTTATAGCCTTCAATTAATTAAATACTTGACCTTTACCATATTTTGGAAAAAGTAACTGTTTTGTGCTGGCTCTTCACAGCGGACCTGCCTTTCGAGCCAGTGGTAATTGTCTACAGGACTGACTTTACAGACATTTCTATTTAACTTGACGATTCAAAGTGCTTGCAATGGCCAAATTAAATAAAGAATATCTTGATTTTGAATTTATTAATATAGAATAGATCTATCTTAAGAAAAAATGTATGAAAAAAATCGTAAACGCTAAAGATCACACGTCGCTAATGACTCTTCATTATCTATTCATTACGCCATGTCATAAGTCAGGTAAGGTGAAAATGTAGGCGTGGCGTGTCGTCCAATAGGAGACGCGGAAATTACCTAACGATTACAAAACCGTCCAATCGGAGATCGGAAAATTCTTATGTAGACAGTTTTCCTAAAGTACAGTGTTCAAGTGAGACCTACTATAAGTGTGACGTGACTTTGTTTTAAATAGAAATACTCAGACACTGTTATTTTAAAGTTTTTCTTTATTTCTTTAAGGAAAGTGAATCGTTTTTAATTTTATGTTTGGAGATTTTTTTTTTTACACTTTAATAATTATTATAATTTTAACGAAATGGTAGTTATATATAAAAAAATAAAAGGGAAATGAGAGGAAAAGCGTAACTTTACAATTATCATCATTGTAAAAGTTTGTATTTAATTCTCTATGGAACCATAAATATATATTTAAAAAAAAAAATCTGACATATATTTACCGTAATATGTCCCGATATCTTTGTCTTTTTAGGGTTCCGTAGAGAAGAGACAGAATACTCATTGAACCTATCTATTTGCCTCTCAAGTACTACATAAATAGTTGAGAAATCTAAATTTATGGACGTTTGCACTAATTTTGTATGAACTGAACTTCAAATAAAATACAAATAAATTTGTAACCGTACCTCCGTAAGACACTTCGTACCGTTCCTCACTTCCCCCATAAAAATAAATAATTTTGATATAGTAGTTATGTCAACTGACAGACGAATGCCACCTCAGTCTACACGTGATCATGGAAAAATGTAAAGAGTTCGAAACGTCGGGTTTCCAAAAATATGTAGAAAACAATATACGCGAATAATCCGGTTAAAATTTATTTCATTTAAAATGTGTAATAATCGCGAAAAACAAGGAACTAATTACTATAATGTACATAATATTTGTTACTTTTTTATATAGAAAGGACATTTTGTATAGTACGTGGGTACTTCTTATATCAACTCATAATAGTGTTTAAGTGCTCTATAGAACGAAAATGGATCAAAATAACATGCTGTACGAATTAGATCCGGTGTGCGGCTCTCAACACAACGCGTTGACAGCCCTTAGGCTTTTAAGGAGCTACAACCATTTTGTTATGCCGCCTGGTAAGTATATTTATATTTGTCTTCTTTAATACCGACGGTTGTGGGTTCAATTCCTACTTAGGAGGAATGAATTTGTGTTTTCTATATAAAAAAGAACATGTCCCGGAAGTTTCTTGCGCCGGTTCTTATCAGGTCTTAGGCAGTAGCCTTAAACTAAAGTAAATTGTTCGACGTACAAAAAATGAAGTATGTGACTTCTTATTTTGAACAAAAATATTTGAACAATAATGCTACACTCTGGTAATAAGAGAAAGGCGGAGTTGAATTCCGTCAGTCAACGTCCGTGTCGCTCTTAGCACCTGTTTCACTCTGCCTACGTATTGTACAAACAAGATAGTTTCGTTAGTTTTCTACTTTCTGTACAAAAAATGTTGATGTATGGTTTATAAAGTAAAAGCTTCGTATATTTTCACAGTATTTACTTTTTACTTTTCATGGGGATAGATTTGTTTATCAACTTTAAGATATATTAACATAGAGTCCGTTGTAGTTCAACGGCACGTCGTCTTATTGCAGTCGCGACGGTTGTGTGTTCGATTTTCACTGGTAATAGTAAATAGTATTGTATTAGCTTCACGCTGTATCCCGCACGAGGCAGGATAGGCAGAGGGAGCTCGGGAACCTAGTGTTAAGACACTCCGTTCCACTTCCGTTGCCCACTTTCCGCCGCATTTGAGGCATTGCGAGTTGAGTGGCGGAACTCAACGCCGCGCTTTGCCTTATTACCAGAGCGAAGAAATGAAACATTATATATTTAAATTAAAAATATTAAATATTTCATTTCCTCGACTGGTGAACGAAGTATTCTAATGTCTCACTATATACCTTTGAGGTACACTGCGAAGCTGAAAAAAGTGATATGAAAACGTGGTGGAAAAAGTTGTCCAACGTTACGAATGAATTTCAGATATTATAAAAGTGAAGACTTAATAGATTGCGCGAAATGTGCTAGTGTTAAGACATCCCGATTCGCCTTTTTCCGACTATTTTGAGGCGTTGAGTGTTGATTGATGGATTCAATGTGCATTTTGCTTTGTTACCAGCAGTTGTAATAAAATGAATTTGACTAAGTTTCAGTTTGACTAAGTTTTTGACTATCAGTATGAAGCCATACAGCTACCTATACCAAGCTATATAATACAATAATATGATATGACCGAGAAGCCAGGACTTCGATGCTGAAATTTTTCGAATGTTAATAGTTAACCACTCGGCACATTTATAGTACTTGGTATAGAATAAGCATGTTTCTTATATTTTTTTAAACTACACAATTGTGCGCAGTTGTGTAGCTTAAAATATACTTTAAAAATACTTTTTGGAAAATTAATCAAGATTTATACGTAGCGGGTATTGAATCCGGGCCACTTGGAAGCCGTCTTTAGCCGTACGTCATTTCCAAGAGCGAATCTCTCTAATCCCGTATAAATTCAATTTTTTATACGTTACCTAAAAAATATATATTTATTTTCTAAGTATGGTTTATTACTCACTGTACTCAGCTTCACGCTGTATCCTGCACATGGCAGGGTAGACAGAGGAAATTTGGGAACCTAGTGTTAAGACACTCCGTTTTGAAACCGAATTACCGAATTTGAGGTACCTATTGTAAGTATGGATTATCACTTTAAATATGCTAAAAATATTAAATATACTTCAATGCCAAATTAGTTTTGTGTTAAAAAGACGTCTTTCCAAAGTAAAATTAAGTTAAATTACATCAATTTAGTGATGTTCCTGCGGCGTTGGGGTAGTGTTGTACAAATTACGTGCAATTATTTCACCCCTGGCAATCACTGTTGGTTTTATATTTAACAGTTTGTATTGTTAACGCCGTTCTGGCGCAGGGGAATAATGCTTGCCTAAAGATATGGTCACCCAGTTCTAATTTGTAGCAAAAGCGTATATCCATATCAATATTATAAACTCTAAAGTGTTTTTTTTTGTTAAACGCACTTATCTTAATAAGTGCTGTCTTAAATATATTTATTTTTATTTTTTTTTACTGGACAGTCATTTTATCTTGGGAAACTCTTGGCTATATTAATTATTGCATTACGTTTGTGTACCTGAGGTTAGAGTACCTGAGGTTTTCTTCGCTCTGGTAACAAGGCAAAGCGCGGTGTTGAGCCAGTCTACAGTCAGACAGTGGGGGGCGGAATGGAGTGTATTACTTTGCACTAACCTACTATGGCATTACCGTGAAGCTAAAAAAATAAAGATTACGTAAAATTATTGATAAATTATACCAATTTATAATATCTAGATTTCAATCTAATTTAAATCTAGACTTTTTTAACCGATTTCAAAAAGAAGGACGTTATTTTTAAAGTCAGTGCCAGTCAACACATACAACAAAACCTATGAATAACTATATCAAATAAAATAAGTTTTGTAGAAATAATACAAAAATTGGCATCGACGCTACGATATCGACATATAAGTAATTTTGTTATTTGTTGTTTAATCATCTTTGCTTTGATTCTTTTACTCTAGAACACCTAGGTTCAAACAAACATATTTATGCTAGCAAAAAGTGCTTAATCATTTCATGTAGTTTACATTTGTAATTAGTAACAGGTCAATATGACGCGGCCATGTGGGGGCAATTGCGATCATCATGAACCCTCGTATTCAGTAGGGTTGCCAAAATAATAAAACTCAAATACTAAATTTAAAAACGTATAAAAATTTTGGACGAAGCAGTATTTGAAACTGCGCCTCTTGAAAACCGTTCAAGCGCTCTGACCACTAAGCCATCCGTCCAACAATTTTTTATGTTTTTAAATTTAGTATTTTTCTTTCCTAAGTGTGGAATAACACTTTAAAAATAGTAAAAATAATAAAACTCAATTAAAAATAAATATACCCATTAATAAATTAAAAAAGAAGAAACACTGCCGTCCAAACAATTTTTAACAAGATCGCGCGTATATTAAATTTAAGCTAATGTCTAGTATTCAGCAAGTCTGTAATCTCTTTAAGTAAAGAAAAAGCTATAAGACCAAATCGACACAATCAAAAGATAGGGCCGTTTTTGTTTCGTTTTGTGGTAAGAAATGACGAGTTAAAATATTTATTTAATTACATATTATTATGTACGTATTTAAATAAAGAAAATATAAATAAACGAAAAATAAATCACACTTGTTTTAATTCCCAGCATGCAGTTTACTTTATGTTAGCCATTTCACTTTCAACTTTCCTTTTATTTTAGAATCTTTTCTTGATGAGGATCAATAGTGGCAAAACCAAAAAACTAATATTTTTTGAAGCAACTAAAAGGACAGATTTTAAAAGACATGTCAATATCAATAGATTCTTCAATATGGCAAGAGAATCTGGTGTTAAGACATTGTGTCCTTAGCGTGTCAATTGGTGGATTTCAACGACGCATTTTGTCTTTGTACTATACCAGTCAATTTGAAAACAATTAATTCAAAGTAGGAATCGTACCTGCTGCGACATTTTTTGACGATAAGTATAATATATATTTTTACACAGTGGCAACCCTGACCAGGTGTGGACATTCGCACGACCGCAGGTGTAATAGTGTTCACCAAACTTTTAACCCCATTTCTTTATTATTTACGATACACTTTATGTAATTTTAGAGTGTCAACTTTTTATGAGGGTCGTTGGAGATTATAGAAATGAGATTTGTTGGATTTGTTTGATATTGCATGTGTGTTTTGCAATAATAATCTGATTATATTAAACACTAGCGTCCAGCCAGCGGCTTTGCCCGCTTTACCTACATTTATTTATTTGTTCTAATAACATTATCACTTTTAAGACAATATCTGTACAGTAGAAAGTAAAATTTTAGGCAAATTATTAAAAAAATGTAGCAATTTTGTGAAACTAAATATTTTACATTTAGGTAATTTTTTTATTACAACAAACACAACATTTTGGAGGAATGTTGCCAAAATATAACAGTGAGAACTGAATTTAAATCTGTTTAGCCCATTCTGAGATTTGCGCGCACAGACGCAACAGATAAGCAGACAAAAAATTCTAAAATCACTATTTAGGCCCCTATTGGTTTAACAAACGTCTCCTATAAGATCTTCCATGTACAGACAGTGATCAGTCATAGATGTATGGCTGCAGTTTTGGTTATGCAATGAAAAAATCTTTCATACTATCAAGCATATACTAGAGCCACTAAACACAATTGTTACCTGCAGAACAACTATAATGCATATATATTTACAAACTAATAAGGACTAATAACTATGAATATGCAAATATATTGAAGTATGTAGCTTAACTAGTCTATATCTATTCTCTATTTTCTATATATCTTATATTTGTATAGAGTGGTCCAAGATAGAAATAGGATAAAAATGAAAAGGTGAAAATTTTTACAAAAATATTGATAATATTTAGCTCTTAATACTGATTGTAAAGTTACATTTGCAATTTTTTGAAATCAAGGCATCGTGTTACAACAGTTGTATGCACTATAGTTTCTTAATAGTGTACAAGGAAGGCTTGTCTTCTGTCTCTGTGCCTGTCCTGGTAGAAGAAACGGAGAGCTCAAAACATAAATGTATTATTTCTACTTTGGTTAAACTTCTTCTTTTTCTTCTTCTTCCTGGCATTATTCTCGGCGTGCCATGTAAGAGTTTTCCCTACTCAATTTGCTCCACTTTGCACGATCTTTGACGTCCTCGATGGTTAGACCATTGGCTCTCATATTCATTTCTTTGGTTAATCATGAACAATCATACATTTTTTGTAAATGTTTTTCCAAGCTTAGAAAAGAAAAATTAGTTTTTAGAAAACGTGTATAAAAAATATAGCATTCTCTTTCTCAGGAACGACGAAGATTTTCAGTTCAACTTCACTAACTTATAAATATAAAAAAGGCTAAAATCGACAAGCAAATATTGTAATAAGCAATTAGTCATGTGTGCCGTTTATAGGGTCGTGCTTTGATCGTGCAAGCACCGTTTATTATTTATAGTACAATGCATTAAAAAACTGTTAATATATATATATATATATATATATATATATATATATATATATATATATATATATATATATATATATATATATATCCGAATATGGCAAGGTAGGTGAAGACAACCTAGTACTATCACACTTCCGTCCGTATTTTTTAGTCAATATTCCAGACATGGCGTTTTAAATGCCGAAACTCAAATCCGCACTTTGTCTGGTAAAAAGTTACCAGATCGATATAATTAATTTATTTTCGATGGTTGTGAACTCGATACGAATGGGTATCGAGTTCACAACCATCGTGTTACAATGGACGGCGTGTATTTAATAAATTAAATAATAGTTATTTAATAAAACCTTTTTCAAATCACTGTTTTTAATATGTTGCAGATATGTATTACTTATAATAGCCCACTGTGACGCAGGATGTGCCTGTAAAGGCGGCAAGTTGTGAGCTCAATCCCCACTCTAGAAAGTGAAATGAGGCGTTGAGTTCCGCCGCTCAACGATTATTGCAACATTCTGTCAGTTTTCGGCGGAAAGTAGGAAAGGAAAAGTGGATTAAGGGAACCATTTTTCCTTTCCCATTTTCCATTTAAATTTAAGTTCCTTCTGCCGACCCTGAAGTATCAGAACGAATGGCTTGGGTTATGTATAAATATTCATACCATTATTTAACCCTATTGTAAAAACACATTTCTGCTGCAAAATTCTTTTATTTGCTTATCATGTTGTAAGAACTTCTTAAAATTACATTTATTAAAGAGTTTTTTTTTAATAAATATATATTTTTATTCATCATTTTTTGAGTCTGCGTAAATTAAATCAAATTTTATATAAAATATTTCTTCAGTATATTTTTAGAGAAATTAGCAATTAGTTCTCAGTTAGTATGTTCTAAGTTAAACGTTTCACTAACAGATGTTGATTATTTTGTACCGCAAAGTATTTGAAACGACAAGTTTGCTTAAATTGTAATATACGCGATTAATTCAGTCAAATTGTTTCATTTTAAAATATTATTTTCATTTGACTTTGAAGTCACAATGCAGTTGATTTATTATATTTGTGCACATTTCATTGTCAACTGCAACGTGACAAGGAAACAAGCATAAAGTAACAATAAAATTATTTATTTAAAAAAAAGTGACTTCAAATGCTTGTTAATAATCTACATTGTGCAGTACATGTACTTTCCAGAAATGTTTGGATACTCCCATATGAAAAACAAATAAATTGTTTTTTTGAAACTTAAATACAATAATGTAATGTAATTTCATCCCACCTGTACTCACTTTGTGGGGTGAAAACACCTGCTTATATTGATGTTACTATAATTACGGAAATACTTTTTTGTATGTACTGTGTTTATTTTTTGCAAAAATCTATCTTTTTGATCGATCTTCTTTATTTGATATTATTTAATATTATAAAAATTCAGTCAACTACAATGTGATAAGGAAACAAGCATAAAGTAACAATAAAATATATTTTTAAAAAAAATATTTAAAAAAAAGTGACTTCAAATGCTTGTTAATAATCTACATTGTGCAGTACATGTACTTTCCAGAAATGTTTGGATACTCCCATCTGAAAAACAAATAGATTGATTTTTCTGAAACTTAAACAATGGTATAAATTCGAATATATGTACCTCATTGAACTCAAAAAGAAAGAAAGACCATCGTACTGAAATATCAATTAATTCCAACAATATTACATATTCACAGGTCAAACTGATAACATCCTTTTTTTCAAGTGGATTAAAAAATAATAATAACTTATTGTTTCAGATGGTCGAGTGATGCCATTATTAGCGTCTCTACCGCCTCCGTGCTTACCATCATACTGCCAACATCTACCACTCTGCTCCCCTCGTGCGTTTTTTTAATTCAAATTTTAAGACACGAATGCCCAGCATCAAATTGTTTACACAACGAGTGCGGACTCATTTCATTTCCTTGCTCTGGTAATAGGCCAAACCGCGCTGTTGAATTATGCCACTCAACCTGCAATATCTTGCAAAATAGGCAGAAAGTGATGGACAGATTACCATAACTTAACTTTGCCCAATTGCTTACAATCTTTGTTGGTAATTTGAATTTAAAATTAAGAAACCCTAGCACACGCATTAGCATATGACTCTATGGCTGTATACGTTAATACGTTGGCACTTCCTCTATGCAAAATTCGATTACTACTCTAAATATTAAATTATTATCATTATTTCGATAAGAAAACAAAGCGTTTCGTTGAGTTTCAAGAAAATTGATCAGAAATTAAGGAACGGATGGTTTCAATATCGGAGTCCCGTATATGGGATACAGAGTGAAGCTAAAAAAACGTATTTTTGCCAGTAGCAAACACTGTACCAAGTGTAGTTTGTGATGCGGAGGCTCGAAGACGCGGTGAAAAGCGTCCCATACCCGCTGAGCTGAAGGACGAGAAATATTTCGAAAGGAGAAGGCGGAACAACCAAGCGGCCAAGAAGTCTAGAGATGCGAGAAGACTGAGAGAGGATCAGGTAGATTTTTTTTATAAGAATTTTCTTATCTTAGTGGTGCTGATATATAATGTTATCTTAATACATTAGTTTTTTGTAATATTTTGTATTCCGTACCCATTTACGTAAGGAGAGTTAGTGCCGTGTCTACCCCCAAAGCAGCGATGTGGCTACCCCAGAAAATTAATTAACAAATTAAATTAAAAAATAAAAAGAACTTCACGTAAAAAGATCTGGTCATAGCTAAACGTTCCGGTTCCCTAAGCTAACCCTGCTTTAACCGTGAACCAGCGTGAAACTATAAATATAACGCTATCTGAAGAATATTTAATTAAAATAGATAAAATAGATGTATATTTTTACTTCCCAGATAGCGTGGCGTGCGTGTCTGTTAGAACAAGAAAATGCGTCTCTTCGTGCACATATAAACGCTTTGCGACAGGAGACGATCGCCCTTCGAGCTCTCCTCGCCGCTAGAGACGAGACCTCAGCACCTACTTCTACTACTACAGATTAAAAATTAACTTTTAATCTTCAAATTCATTGTCTTACACATGAAATTATTTATTTCGTGTTTGAATTTAATTTTTTTATAACATTTCATCCATAGAAAATTAAAAAAAAATAAATAAAGCCATAGGTACGAATGTCTACAACTCAACACGTAATAGTATCTCTTTTGTTTCTTTTTTTGCTTCACGCTGTATCCTGCACATAGCAGGATAGGTAGAGTTATCCCGATAACCTAATACTAAAACACTGCGTTCATCCACCCCCCACCCCCCCCTCCTTCCCCCCTTTCCGCTGAATTTTAGACCAAATGCGTGTTGAGGTCCGAGCTCAATACCACGAATTGCCTCGTTTAACAGAGAAATTAACACAATAAATACTTCATTTCCTCGAATAGGAATCGAACGCGGAACCTGTCGTGGACAGTAACACGCTTGTGCGCTCATGGCACGTCCAGTCTCAAACAAGAGGTTCCCTCAGGCTACATGTGGTATACAGAAAATAAAAATAACTTGTAAAACTATTAACCATCAGATGATACGCTTATTTACAAAGCGCGGCGTTGAGTTCCGCCACTCAACACGCACTGCCTCAAATTCGGCGGAAAGTGGGGTACGAAAGTGGAACGGAGTGTCTGTACACTAGGTTCCCGGGTTCCCTCTGCCTGGCTTGTGCGGGATACAGCGTGAAGCTGAAAAAAATGCACTTATATACTTCATTACTGTAAATCTATTTATTCTCATAACTTATTTTATTGCAATAAAGTTGATTAATATTAAGATGTTATGTGATATTTCAATAACCGTCCATTAGTTGTGTTAGTAAATAAATAAAATCATTTTGTTTTAAATTTTTTTTATTTGCCTTATAATGAAATATATATTTAACAATTTTATTAAAGGCCTGTCGTGTTGCAGGGGCACAAAAGTGTGACTGTAAGCGCAACAGGCTGTATGTTCGATCCCCACTCGAGGAAATGAAATATTTAACATGTTTAAATTAAATGTTAATTTTCCGTGCTCTGTCAACAAGGCAAAGATCGGCACTCAATACGCAATGCTTCAAACTCAACGTAAAGTGGGTAACGGAAAAGGGTGTATTAACACTAGTTGCCAAAGTTTCCTTTGGTTACCATGCCATATGCGGGATTTAAAAATCGCTTAGCATGAAACATTTTTGGCTTTGACTATAGGGTATATCCTTCAAAGAAATCTTAATTTTCAGCAGCACAAAACATTTTGAAATAAAAAACGATATATTTTAATATGTTATATCAACATTTAACTGAATAGCTTTCTTCAAAGTCTGTAACGTTTGTCTTATCTTTATATATGTATATTTTCATAAATTATTAAAAATTTCACAGATTAAATCGTAAAATATACATAGTAAATATATCGTAACAATTGCGCTATAATATTATGTAATATATTTCATTCATTATTAACACAAAAATATTTGCCAAGAAAAATCTGTTTTTTATAATCTTCTTATTGGGTAATTAAAATTTTGAAAAAATATTGACCATTTACGTTAAAATATAACAAAATTCCACCAATAAATGGCGGTTCTTAAAGGAAAACGAGAACATTCTACGTCATAGATTGCCATTAGCAATATATTTAAGATTTGTTAGGAAAAAAGTAAGTACTTACGTTTT
>DWMZ01004027.1:0-12114 GCA_018249855.1 Eueides tales michaeli | reverse complement strand
TCTTCGCTCTGGTAATAAGGCAGAGCGCGGCGTTGAATTCCGCCACTCAACACGCAATGCCTCAAATTCGGCGGAAAGTGGGGAACGAAAGTGGAACGGAGTGTCTTAACACTAGATTCCCGGGTTCTCTCTGCCTACCCTGCCGCGTGCGGGATGCAGCGTGAAGCTGAATAATACGTATATTTTCAATTTAATTTCTCTGGAAACGTAAAAAATAAATTAATACATAAAAATATGTTTAAAACAGGATTACTGCAGTTACTACTTGATACGATTCAACAAGCAACCATTATTCTGTCGCAAAGTGGACGAGCCTCCCGTAAAGAGACCGCAAACGAGGAAGACCAGGCCTCAACAAATCGTGGAGAAGGTGGAGCCTGAAATCGACTTGCCAGCTACGTTCACTGTTACTAAACTATTAAAGGTATGCATCTGATTTAATTTTGGAGCAAGTGTAGCCCGAGGCAGGTTGTGGGTTCAATTCCTATTCAAGAAAATTAAAATATATATAATTTTATATCTGTGCTTTGGTAATTATAGTTCATTCTCCCGATGGAGAGTCGAACTTACTACTATTGCGTTAACAGCCAAACTGTGCCACTGCGTTACCATGATCTCTTCTTATTGATAGTATTCAGAACAAATACTTTGCATAATTAGCTTTACAAATTCGAAATTGATATTGATAATGTATATTTGAAATAATAGCGTCGTGTTGAGGCAAAGCGCAGCGTTTAGTTCCGCGACATAAACACGCAATGTCTGAAATTTGACAGAAAGTGAGGAAGAGGACAGAGTGTCTTTATACTGGATTCTCAAATTCTCTCTGCCTCTCTGTCATGTGCGATATATAGCGTGAAACTAAAATATAAAAAAGTGTAAATTTAGTAACACGTCACTAATGTATGTAGTTTAGTGACGATCTCGGAAATTCTTAATAAATAGTCAATTTAAACGTTTTTTTATGGGGTAAGCATATACGTATATTATATATAGGCATACACCTTATTCGGATTTGAATCCGCTACAATCAGTATTACGCATTACATAGTATAGTATATATTTACACTATCATGAGGTTAACTATAATTAGATACTTTGTCTATTCTTGTAATATATTACGTATGTTTAATCTCATAATACTGTCTTTTAATATTATGTAAATATATGCTGTAAGTAAAATGTGTAGGGAAATAAGCGTAAGATTTATAGATACAGATTGTGAAAACAATGAACATATTGTACACTAGTGACCCGCCCGCGGCTTCGTCCGCTTTAATTACTATATACTTTTTTTGTTTGCTATTTTGACTTATTTCTTGTATTAATAACATTATTTATTACTTTCAGACAATATGTGTGTGTGTGTGTTTTGAAAACTTTTTTTTTTTAAATCCCGCACAAGCCAGGATAGGCAGAGGGAACCCGGGAACCTAGTGATAAGACACTCCGTTCCCCACTTTCACATTGCGTGTTGAGTGGCGGAACTCAACGACGCGCTAACATTTAATATTTCATTTCCTCGACTGGGATCGAACCCAGAACCTGTCGGTTACAGCCACACGCTTATGCCGCTGCGCCACGACAGGCATATTGTGGAACCAATTAACCAACCAATTTAAATAAAACAAACACTAAAAATTGGGTGAATAGGGAAACTTTTTCCCAAACGCGAAGAAATGAAAATGATAAATATTTAATTTCCTCGAGTTGGACATGAACCCAAGACCCATCACATTTACAGTCGTAAATTTGTGCCCCTGCGCCACAATAATTCTGATGAAGTATTCAACACAAAAAATTGAAAAATTAGTTGAAATTTAATTTTTTCATACTGTTTACCTTAAAATATGAAAAAGTGTATCGCCAAGTGAAGCTTTCAAAAAGTTGGTAATGTTTTCGAAAGTTTTGACTAGAGTCACCTGTGTGCTTAACTTTTTTAATTACTTCAACATTTTTTTATGGAATTTTTTAAACACTGTAACGAAAAGTTTGTACTTCTGATACAATTTGGTATGTTATTTTCATATGAAGATATAATATTATTGATTAAAAACGTTCATGTGTCGTGAAAGCGACAGGTTTCGGGTTCAATTCCCGCTTGAGGGCTTAAATATTTAATATTTTTCTATTTTCTTGCTCTGATAGCGAGGCAAAGCCCGTTGTTGAGTTCCATCACTTTACAACGTCTTTAGAATTCGGAACGGGAGGAACGGAAGTGTCCTAATGAGAACGGAGTGTCTCAACATTAGGTTCCTAGGTTCCCTCTGCCTAACTTATTTTGTGTGAAGTAGAACGTGACGCTAAGAAATAAAATAAATCACATAGAGCGGGCAGAGAGCTTCTGATAACAATTTTTACTGGTAGTTCCACCTTCCGCTGAATTTGATGCGTTGCGTGTTGAGTGGCGGAGCACAACTCCGCGCTTTGCCTTTGCCCCAGAGCGGTTGAAACATTAAATATTAAAATTTAAAAACGTATAAAAATTTGGACGAAGCAGGATTTGAACCAGCACGAATTGAACGCAGGTTCAAATCCTGCTTCGTCAAAATTTTTATACGTTTTTAAATTTAGTATTTTTCTTTCCTAAGTGTGGAACAACACTTTAAAAATAGTAAAAACATTAAATATTTATTTGGAAAATATCAAATGTTTAATTACCTCGAGTGGGGATCGAACCCACGACCAGTCGCGTTCACAGTCACACCATAGTGTGAACATGACAGATTAAATTAAATTTAATTTAATAATTTTTTTTTTTATTTTTACTTTTTTTTCTAGGAAAATCTCTTGAATAACTTAGAAGCTAACATACCATCGACAGAGAGGAAGCCTCTCTCTGGTCTCCTGTCAAACATGTGTCAAGATAAAAGACAAATTGCGGAACTGTTGTACCAGGATATAATAAATCCTAAAGGGGTATCCTGGAACGATGTTAAAGGGCTGGACACCGCTAAGAGTATATTAATGGAGTCTGTCGTTTTTCCAGTGAGGTAATTTCGTTTTTTTTTATTATTATTTTTTCTCCTCCTATATCCTCTTATAGGAGGAAAAGCGGAGAGACGCTAATATTGAAACAATCGACCTACATTCTAGAATTAATGATATTTATTATAGAAAACAAAATTAAATAACAATGCCAACCTTAAAGAAATCACTTTTTCGTGTCTCTAAAGCTGACTAATCGATTAAAAAAAAACCACACTTAAATTGGTCTATTCATATTGAAGCTACGTTATCACAGACAAACAGACAGACGGACAGGTCAAACTTATTACTCATTATTAGCGGCGATTATTAAAAAAAATACTTTTATTTCTCTTGTCTACTAAAAATTATTGTCGGTGTAATTTTAAAACTTAATACCATAAAGAATCACGTTCTTTTTTAATATGTAATCTGTAATTTATAAACTTTTTTTTTTTAAAGATTTGTCCGTTGAATTACTCTATTTCATTTGCAAATGAAACTTAATTACTATCTTAATTCCTTTTTTTGTTTTAATAAGATTTTCAATTTTAAGACAATGTTTATATATTTTATGACAATATAAAATATCAACTAAATGAATATAAATTTTATAGCAATTTTGTCGAACTAAATATTTTAAATTAACGTTTTTTTTTTTAAATAAAAAAAAACAGAAAATATAGAAAAAAGTTACTAAGATATAATAGTATGCCTTCATTTAAATCTGATCAGCCGTTTTTGAGATAGGGCGTACAAACGCACAGACAAACAGACAAAATATTTAAAAATTACTATTTTTTGGTTCTATTTCATTAATATACATCCTCTATAAGATGATTTTCAATATATCGTCCATGTACAGACAGTGATCAAAACGTTTTTATAAGTATAGATTTATCTCATACCAAGTCTGTATCTTCTTAGAAAAAAAAATCCACTTTGAAATAACCTCAAGTAAACGTCTCATTGAAAGCTCATTTCCATTAAATACGTTTAAGTGAAGAGTAATGAATGCGGCTCCAATTATTATAATGAAGATGCTTCTAAGGCTTTAAAGCCTTAAAGCTTTAAAAGCTTTAATTCATTAAAACTTGACTTAGGATCTTCTTATGTGTTTTTGATGATAATCCTATCTACATAATTAATATACATATTTTTCAAAATAGTGCCAAATTTGATTATATTTGCTAAAATATAGGTTTATTATAGGAAATGTTTTAAAAAATATATATTTTCTGTATTTTTTTTTAACTTTTTTATCTGGAGGCTAGTCGTGGCGCAGGATCAAGCAAAAGCGTGTGATTGTAAACGCGCCATATTGAAAGTTCGTTTGCCACTTGAAGAAGTGTAATGTCTTATAGTTTCATGTTTCTCTGGCACCTCCACCTGTCACCTGCCACCTGTTTGCCTCAGCGAGGCGCGGCGTTAAGTTATACAACATATTCCCGCCAAAAACTAGAGGTATCTCAAGTATTTGGCGGGAATTGAGAAACAGAGTGTCTTGACACTAGGTTCCCAGGTTTCTTCTGCTTACTCTGTTATTGGGAACTAAAAAAATAATATCTATGTTCTGGTAAGGCAAAACATTTAATAATAATCACTCAGCTTCACGCTATATCCCGCACGGCAGGGTAGACAGAGGAAAATTTGAAATCTAGGGTAAGACACTACGTTCTTTTCCCTACATTCCGTTGAACTTCAAGTATTGCGTACTGAGTGGCAGAACTCTCAACGTTGCCTTTTTACCAGAGCGAAGAAATGAAACCATCAAATATTTAATGTGAAATATATCATTTTTTTGTCACGTTTTAAATTACATGTACACTTGCACTACGACAGGCCTCAAATCAAAATTGTAATACTTACTTATCTTCAAGCTGTATCACTAGCGGGGTAGGCAGAATTAACTGTCATCAACATTTTCATACATGTCCTCCTCCATCCGAGCGGTCCTCACGCTTCAAGTGACCTCCAGTATAGTAGATACTGTGTTAAATACTAAATTTAAAAACGTATAAAAATTTGAACGAAGCAGGATTTGAACCTGCGCCTCTTGGAAGCCGTCCAAGCGGTCTGATCACTAAACCATTTGTTCTCACCAAGCTCCGTTGAAATTCTTATACGCTTGTTAGAACGTTATTTATGTTGTTAGCATCTCTGTAGGGACGATTTTTACAAATTTCCGCTACCCAAAGACAGTTCGTTAGAATTATCGTTTGGTAAGAGAGAATGTTATTTATTAAATATTTTTACTAATTTTAAAGTGTTATTCCACACTTAAGAAAGAAAAAAATACTAAATTTACGAATCGCTTAGTGGTCAGAGCGCTTGGACGGATACCAAGAGGCGCAGGTTCAAATCCTGCTTCGTTCAAATTTGTATACGTTTCTAAATTTAGCATTTCTCTTTCCTAAGTGTGGAACAACACTTTAAAAATAGTAAAAAGGTCTCCCCCTCTCTCTCTCTGCCCCCCTAAATATTCGGCCACGTTCGTCCAGATACCCCGAGCTGTTCTCGGGCGCGCTGGAGGCGTGGCGCGGCGCGCTGCTGCACGGGCCGCCCGGCGCCGGCAAGACGCTGGCGGCGCGCGCGCTCGCCGCCGAGAGCGGCTGCACGTTCTTCAACATCACGTGCAGCACCGTCGTCAACAAGTGGAGGGGAGAGTCGGAGAAAATTGTTAAGGTTGTTCTTTTTCTTTTTTTTTTTTCAGCTTCACGCTGGGACATGGTAAGGTAGGCTTGGAACCTAGTGTGAAGACACTCCGTTCCACTTCCATTCACCACTTTCTGCTGTATTTGAGGCATTGTTCAGTGCGAAGAAGGAAACATTAAATGTTTCATTTGAAAATATTAAATATTTATTTGTTCGAGTGAGAATCGAAACCACAACCTGTCGTTTAAAGTCATACGTGTGCCGCTGCGCCACGACAGGCCTTGTTCATGATTTACTTTTTGTGTTTGCAATTAGCTTGTGCTTGGTTTTTAAGGTATATTTTATTTTTTTAGATTTTTAGTATGGAGCATTGCTTAATTTTTTTTGTTTGCTATGTCTCGTTATAGCTAAGTAGAACAGAGTGAATCTAGTGTTAAGAAACTCTACACACCACAGACTATAATTATAATAAAGTTACACCGTATCGATGTCAGTATAGAACATTTTTTTTAAATATTTCAAGATAATTAAAAATACGGCTTAAGTTACATTATTTTTATGTTTTCTCAATTAGTTCCACAGCTTCACACTGCATCTCACACATGACAGAATAAGCAGAGGTTAACTTGGGACATAGTATTAAGACACTCCAACCCGTTCCCCACTTTCTCCTGAATTTAACGCATTTGTGTGTTGAGTGGCGAAACTCAACGCCGCGTTTTACCTTGTTACCAGTCCGAGGAAATGGTAACATGAAATATTTAAATTGAAATTATTGAAAATATTTCATTTCCTCGAGTTGGGATCGAATCCACAACCTGTCGTGTTAAAGTCACACGCTTACTAAATTTATACGCATACTAAATTTAAAAACGTATAAAAATTTGATCAAAGCAGGATTTGAACCCGCGCCTCTTGGAAACCGTCCAAATGCTCTGCCTAACTAAGCCATTCGTTCTCACCGAGCTCCGTCGAAATTCTTATACGCTTATTACAACTTATTTATGTTGTTAGCATCTCTGTAGGGACGATTTTTACAAATTTCCGCTACCCAAAGACAATTCGTTAGAATTATTGCCAAACGATAATAATAAGAGAGAATGATATATTTTTAATATTTTTACAATTTTTAAAGTGTTATTCCACACTTAGGAAAGAAAAATACTAAATTTACGAATCGCTTAGTGGTCAGAGCGCTTGGACGGATTTCAAGAGGCGCAGGTTCAAATCCTGCTTCGTCCAAATTTATATACGTTTTTAAATTTAGCATTTCTCATTCCTAAGTGTGGAATAACACTTTAAAAATCGTTTGGCAAGAGAGAATGCTATTTATTAAATATTTTTACTACTTTTAAAGTGTTATTCCACACTTAGCAAAGAAAAATACTAAATTTAAAAACGTATAAAATTTTGAACGAAGCAAGATTTGAACACGCGCCTCTTGGAATCCGTCCAAGTACTTAATCAGAGCGCTTGGACGAAATTATTATACGTTTTTAAATTTAGCATTACTCATTCCTAAGTGTGGAATAACACTTTAAAAATAGTAAAAGGCCTCAATAAATGAATGAATTAATTTCTGTATTGTATTAGGTGTTGTTTGAAATGGCGTCGTACTACGCGCCCTCGATCGTCTTCATGGATGAAGTGGAGACGCTGGCGGGCGCGCGCGGCGCCGAGCACGAGGCGTCGCGGCGGCTCAAGGCGCAGTTGCTCGTCGAATTGGATGGAATAATGCAGAGAGATGGGCTCGTGTTCTTGCTTGTCAACTCTAACATGCCGTGGTGAGTAGAGAAATTGGCTATAAGACCAAGTTGGAAAATTTGCAGCAATGTCTCCTTATGTATTTTCTATACTATCGAAAAATATGGTTATTAATTTTATAAACGTGAAAGTGTGAGATGTTGGATGTTTGTAACACTTTTACGCAATACTGAACGAGTTTAGAAGACATATTTATGTAGATACTAGGAACTGCTGCTACTCGCTTCGCTCGCCAATCCTCGCCCCCTCCCTCCTCGCACACGAAAACACGCAAACGAAAATTAAACGAAAAAACATGTATCAAACAATGAAAACATCAATAAAAAAGCGATCAGCTTCTTAATTCTACGCCTTTATCAAAAGCAAAATAATCAATTTACATCTTGATCCAAATTCATAAATATTCACATTTTTTTTTCATATTTTTTTCATATTATAGGCGCTCACGCGAGTGCCTCACAATGCACGATATTCTCGATCACCTTTTCCTCCAGCTTGCACTCGATCAATCAATATCAATTTTCTACGTCAACAACTATTATACAAAAAAATCGTACAGAACAAAAAGTATTTTATAGAATAGAGAGATATGTTTTGTATGATGAGAGAGAGGGAGGTTGTGAGGTGCGATTTTCATTTGTTAACTCCGGTGCGTGAACCGCGGCGTTGTGTTCCGCCACGCGACACTCAACGCCTCATATTCACCAAAAAGTTAGGGACGGAGTGTCTTAATAACGCTAAAGCTTGAAGCTAAATTAATATTATTAATTCATAAAATTTGCAGGGAAATCGACTCGGCCATGTTGCGGAGATTGGAAAAAAGGATATACATACCGCTACCGGACTTCAAAACTAGAGTTGAACTTTTCCAAATGTTCCTCAGTTCAAGGAACATAGAATTGGTTCCCAATGTTGATTTTGAGGAACTGGCGAACAAGACTGAGGGGTACTCGGGGAGTGATGTGAAACTTGTGTGTAAGGAGGCCCTGATGGGTAGTGTGAGGAAGATGCTGCCTCATATAGGGAAAAGTGAGTAATATTGTTTTTTTTTTAGCTTAATTCTGTAATCCTCATAGCAGGGTAGGCAGAGGGAACTTGGGAACCTAGTGTTAAGACACTCCGTTCCGTTCCCCACTTTCCATCAAATTTGAGGTATTGCGTGTAGAATGGCTAAACTTAACGCCTCTCTTTGGCTTGTTATCTGAGCGAAGAAATAATAATAGAAAATATTTAAATTGAAAATATTTAATTTTTTCGAGTGGGGATCGAACCCACAACCTGTCGGTTACAGTCACACGCTTGTGCCCCTGCGCCACGACAGACCTCAATGTGATAGTAAGTTCAAATCCAATGTTGATTTCATGTTAATAAAGTGGATATTTTAGATTTTTTTCAAGTTAACATTGTATAGCGTAGCCGGTATGTTGACATTAAGACTTCCGTTCTCTCAACGCCGCGCTTTGTCTCTTTATTAAAGTAAGAGGAAACGTAAATATGTAATTTTTTCGAGTAAGGATCGGACCTACGACCTGTCGAATTTACATTCGCATACTTTTGCGTGTATGCCACGAATAGCTTTGAAAAAAAACTCCTTCTACTCTGGTAACAATGTAAAGTGCGGCGTTGAGTTACGCCATACAATTCATCAAAGTCGAGGGAAAACGGAAGTGGTCTTAACACTAGGTTCCCAAGTTCCCTCTGCCATATCTGCCATGAGCGAATGGTATTTTTCAGTTTCACGCTGAAGCTGAAAAATAACTGATGTTACAGACTCTTCAAGCAAAAAAGAGAAGCTTTCTCTCTCCGACATCCTCACGGCGATAGAGAGGACGAAGCCCGTCTCCAAGAGCCTGGTGAAGAGACATGAAACTTGGCAGAACGAAATGGGCTCTACCTAAAGGTTCAGTGGCTAATATTTGGTTTTTTATTGTGTGTATCGTGGGTTCTAATCACCTGTATAATTGTTTGTTTGAGAATTAAAATGTTTATTTTTTTTTATTTTTTATTTATAGCTTCACGCTGTATCCCGCACGAGGCAGGGTAGGCAGAGGGAACCCGGGAACCTAGTGTTAAGACACTCCGTTCGATTTCCATTCCCTACTATTCGCCGAATTTGAGGCATTGCGTACTATTTTTGTTATTTTTAAGTGTTATATACACTTAGGAAAGAAAATACTAAATTTAAAAGCGTACAAAAATTTCGATCGTAGCAGTATTTGAACCCGCACCTCCGGAAAACCGTTCACGGCTATACCGTCGATGTCTATAGTTTTTGGGGATTTTTTATATCAAAAGTTCTGCAGTAACTCGTTCAACTCAAATGGAATGTCAAGTGGCGAAGATTAACTCTGCAGTTTGTAGTTATACGAGTATAACTCTGCAGTTTGTACTTATACTACCCTGCCATGTGCGGGATACGGCGTGAAGCTACAGAAAAATAAAATATAGACATATCAAGATGACACAGCTAGTATCAAAATTAATTGCTTTCTACGACCGTCTGGAACATCTTTATATGAATATTCATACAGTTTTAGCGAATGCTAAACGGAATCCCTTACAGGCGTATCTCACTTGTGAAATTAGAATTTCCATTTAAGGCAACTAACTGTGTTATTAGCAGCTAGTGACTCGTCCGCGGCTTCGCCCGCTTTGAATTATAATATTTTATTTACTAATCTCAATTCCTTTCTTGTTCTGATAATATTATATGGTTTTATTAAAATATTTATATATTGAAAGTTGAGTTTTTACCTAAAGTAAATAAAAGTATGTTGCAATTTCTTCTAACTAAATATTTTAAATTCAAATAAGTTTTTTTTTTAAATAAAACAAACACTAAATGTTGAAGGAAAATTGCCAAAATATAATAGCGAAAATTGTATTTAAGTCGGAAATAGTTTCTGAAATGAGTTCGTATAAGCGCACAGACATACAGATAAAAAAAACCATTATTTTGCGCCGTACCACATTAATAAACGTATTATTATACGTTATAAGATATTATTTTTCAATAATGAATGTACAGACACAATGTACAATACAATGTACATATTTTAATGCAATGTACAATACAATGTACATATTTTAATGCAATGTACAATATACTATACATATTTTAGTGCAATGTACATATTTTAATGCAATGTATGATACAATGTACATATTTTAATGCAATATATAATACAATGTACATATTTTAATGCAATGTACAATACACTATACATATTTTAGTGCAATGTACATATTTTAATGCAATGTAAAGATTTTAATGTGCGGACAGTGATCGGTTACAGATTTATTATAAGTATAGTTAATTTACATAATATATTCCTTCTGAAATGCTCGTAGATGGCATTAGTTAATTTGTTTTTTTTTAGCTTCACGTTGTGTCCCACACAAGGCAGGGTAGGTAGAGGGAACCCGGGAACCTAGTGTTAAGACACTCCTTTCCACTTCCGTTCCCCACTTTTCGCCGAATTTGAGGCATTGCGTGTTGAGTGACGGAACTCAACGCCGCGCTTTGCCTTATTACCAGAGTGAAGAAAAAAACATTAAATATTTAAATTGAAAATATTAAATAATTCATTTCATCGACTGGGGATCGAACTCAGAACCTGTCGGTTACAGCCACACGCTTATACCGCTGCGCCACGACAGGTCTCAGACAGGGATTAGTTAATTAATATATGTAAAGACTAAGCATAGTAGGTATATACAAAAAAATAATTTTAGTGTTCTTTTAGCCTTTACTCTGTATACCGCGCATAGCAGGGTAGGCATAGTGTGCCTGGTGTCAAGACACTCCGTCCATTTCCGTTGACTACTCTTGCGTGTCAAGTGACGAAACTCAACATCGCGCTTTGTCTCGTTGCCAGAGCAAGAAAATGGAAATATTAAATATTTCATTACCTCGAGCGGGGATCAAACCGATAACCAAAACAGTCTGTCAGTATTTTATTTTGATTTTTTTAGGGAACCCGCGAACCTTAAGACAGCCTGTTCTCATTAAGATACTTCCGTTTCGCACTTTCCACCAATTATGGAATTCTGATGGCATTTCTTGATGGTTTTCTTTCTCGTTACCATTACGAGGAAACGAAAATATTCAATACTAATTTATTATAAATTAAAATATATAATATAGAGGCCTGTTGTGGCGCAGCGGCACAAGGGTGTTACTGTAAACGTTACATGTTGGGGGTTCGATGCCCACTCGAGGAAATTATATATTTAATATTTTCAAATTAAATATTTAACGTATTCAGTTCTTCGCTCTGGTAACAAGGCAAAGCGCGGCGTCGAGTTACGCCACTCGTCGCCTCAAATTCGGCGGAAAACGGGACACAGGACGAAGTGTCTCGACACTAGGTTCCCAAGTTCCCTTTGTCTTGCCTACCCTGGTATGTGCGGAATACAGTGTGAAACAAAAGATGAGAGTAAAACATTAAATGTTTCATTTTTCGTATTGGAATCGAAACCACAATCACAAATATTAGTTATTTCCATTAAGCCGTGGCCAAAAGGTAATATTAAGGATTAAATGAAACAAAACACTACATATGTAGACTAATTATTTTAATTGCATCTAAACGAACATCTCTATATAAAAATTGAAAAATATTATAATTTATACATACAAATACAATACACAGCTCAATTCCTATAATAATTTAAATTATTATTATTATTTTCAAAATAAAAAGGAACATTTACTACAGATTATAT
>DWMZ01004026.1:0-12115 GCA_018249855.1 Eueides tales michaeli | reverse complement strand
TATTTTTGTTACAAGTATTACATTTTGAAATAGGCATCTTGAGGGTAGTTAGCGCACAAATTGAGATAACTTTTGTACATTTCACAGTTATAATGACTATATATATATATATATATATATATATATATATATATATATATATATATATATATATATATATATATATATATATATATATATATATATATATATTTATATTTTTATTATAAAATAATATTGAGGACATTTATTAATATAATAGAACCTAAAACAAAGATTTCTAAAGTTTTGATTTGGATTTTTTCACAGAAACGACTTAACCGCTTTAAATGTAGTTGTCACTTGTATTTTGATAAGATTCCTTTAAGACTTAATTTGTTTTAATTCAAAAACGTTTTAAAAATTTATTACAACATGAAATATGCCCCATGAAGCCGTAAACGGGCCGCTAGTAGGAACTTACAGGAAACAAAAGGCAAAACCAAGTTTCAGGGCGTCTACAAGTCTAGATCTGGAGTATAAACAAGGAGTTAGTTAGTACACAAGTTTTAAAAAAATCGACAATATCACGTAGATTCCTACGTGTATGGTAGGAATAAATTATAATGTTCATTCACTACTTTGGTTAAATTTGTTAAAAAATTGTTTGTTTATTATCGATTAAATTATGCAGTTAACATAATTTTCTCTACCAAAAATGATTTTCTACACAGAAACCTTTATTTCTTTTGAAATGTGTCAATACTCGTCGGAAATTCTATAATTCCTTCAGTTTTTATCTTAGGCGCTTCCAACTTCGCGATTATATCTTCAAATGGCACATCTGCTATTTCATTAAAATTTTTGTGAAACACTGTCGTTCGTTGTTGTCAGAAACTGTACTCTGTTCTCCATCTTCATCCAAATCGGTCTGACATCCCCACATAACGATATTGAGTCATTTTTTTGCCGGTTTTGCATAATAATTTAACAAGCACATACAAACCAGAGCAAATATCTTTTGTTAAGACAGCAGCTTGGATATTCCGGAAATATTTCCGGACGAGTTTCTTTTAAAAAGTTGAAAGGCTTCTCCTTGTTTCATTTATCATGTTTCATTTATTCATTATCTGTTGACATTTTACCCGATATTTTTTAAAATATACAAAATATAACATATACATACATTATAAGTATATATTATCAATTATATTAAGCTTAAATTATTAATCAAAGCATACAAAAGCTATAAAATCTATAATTAATGACAAAAAAGGGTTAAGTGACAAAAAGTTGCACCCGCGATCAGAATTCAGATCGCGGGTGCAACCAATTTCAGTTAATGTTTATCTGAACCTAGCCATCATTACACTTCTAAAAACGATTAATTTACGTTGAGTTTTGATTTCTTCTTACATTTACAAAGTTTCAGAATGTCCGCTGTTTATTTCTGTGAAAAAACTAAACTTCTTTATCTTTTGTATCGCGGATGCAACAAGTTAACAATGTATTCTAGCAATCAATAATACTTTTAATAAATAGCAACATATACTTACATTTTTTTAAACAGAAAGATTCATAGATATTGTCATTTCAAGTTTATCCGGTAAAACATAATCTTAAACTGCTAACAAAATATATTTCACGCCAGGTTGCTAGGTATGATTTTTCAGCTGTACCACTTATTTTGATGATAATCTTTTTTCAACCGCGCCAAAAAATTGAATGTGCAGTGAATTAAAATAAAAATGTATTTAAAATTTAATTACGACTTTTTTCTTTGCACTATTTATAAAAAAACAACAAATACCTTGATAAAAAGAATAACTTCGGTAATCGTCTATAGCGGAATCGCCCTACAGTTTTTGGCTACTATATTCGAGGTTTGTTGATAGCTCCCAGAAAAAACTGAAAATATAACTTTAATAGTGGGATTTTACATGTAAATAAGCATAGAAACTGTGGTAGAAATTATTTTGAAATATTATAAAAACAAATATTGTATAGCAAAACTCACACAACTCTGACCAC
This sequence comes from Eueides tales michaeli, assembly GCA_018249855.1. NCBI lineage: Eukaryota > Metazoa > Arthropoda > Insecta > Lepidoptera > Nymphalidae > Eueides > Eueides tales. Next base: position 10,126 of record DWMZ01004026.1, on the reverse strand, counting down.
AAGTACATTGGGTTACATATAAATTATTAACTTGATGTAACATAGCATGAAGCCTTCCTCAATGAACCAACCATAACACAAAAAGGATTACTTAACTTGGACAAGTAGTTCTTGATATTAACACCATCAATCAAACAAACACTTCAGCTTACAACATTTCAAATTCATTAACTTGATATAGAATTCACAACATCTCTCACGAGCGTTCATTTTTTCATTTCATTAAAAGCGATGGGTACAGCTGCTCCAATAAAAGAGCATTGATCAGATTTCACGAATGAATTACAATTTGTTTACTTATTTATTACCTTTTTGCTATGGTTGCAGTTTAAAATTTGTCAACTCTAATCTACATGAAGGTAAAGTTAAATTATAAAGAAAAGAAAATTTAATAAGAAGAAATTTTAACAAAGTTGATATTAAAAATTCATTTAAACATTTTAAAAGGTGTTTCTCTTTAAAAAAAAGTATATCTTAATTAATTTCATAACATCAAAAGCCGCAATACGTCGGAACTAGCGCAGATGGCAAGAAGTTAAGATTCAGCGAAAGAAAAGGCTACTCGCTTAAAATTGTAACATCGTAGAATGAATAGACTTGTTTTTCATTAGCATACTTACAGAACGTTATTTCAGCTTGTTACCAAAGAACAAAAAATAATATAGAAATGTATTCACGAAAATGAACAGCTGTAACATTTTTTTATAATGATAGTGTAAGCAGAAATATTAATTATGAATTATAAGCCAATGAGATGTTGTTATGATTATTGAAACATAGCGTTAAAAGAAGGTGTTATGACATTGCTACTAGTAAATATAAAATATATGTATAAATAAAACGCATTAATAATTCAATATGTGTTGTAAATTAATTATTTTACTAATGGTTACAAAATTTGTTAGCTTAGAGTTGCTTAGTAAAATAATAGGAAACTGTTAGTTGTACTTATGCAAGAATCACTTCCTGTTAAAATTATAAATAGTTTTATAATGTTCGTAATTTGAAAACAAAAATATGTTTAATACAATTTGTGTTTGTGGGATTTAAATGTAATACGATAATTAATGATTTATAAGTCATAAATAAAATATATTGTTAAAGTGGTGGCAGCACTGAAACTGTTTATTGTAAATTATAATTAAAATGTAAGGGACTTCCGTCAAGCTTGGGTTATATAAAAGCTTCAAATCATTATTAAGGGATTCATTCCCAACGTAGTATCAGCATTGAATAGTTCTAAGTAATTGTAGACAAGGTAAAAGTTTTTCAGTGATAGCAAAGTAAAGTAGTAGTAGTAGTAGTAGTACTACTGGTATAAGGTGAATAGTATTAGATGCAGTGTAAATAAAGTGAAGGTCTGTAATTCAACTACACTGTGGAGTGAGGTTATTCTTTCAATCTGTATGTACTACTACACACGTGTAAAGATAAAAAAAAACAGAAATTATTTTAAGAAAACTAAATTGTCAATTTTGATTTTCAGGTAATCTTCTTCTACGTACTATCTTTGTAATGTCTCAGACTCAATAGGTAAGTCAATACAATTTAATTTTGATCAATTAAGACTTTTATTAAAAAAGTAATAAAGGTTTCACAAAATACAAATAATCGAGGATCCATTTCAAATAAGTAATAATTTTCTACCGAAGCAAAAATTTACTTTCTTCCGGCCTCTCATCTACCGACTGTCGACGGATATAATTCTGGCACCTAACAACTGGCAACTTCACAATGGATAACTCAGATGTTTTAGTTTTTTAAAACTTTTTACTCATTAACTAAAAGTTTAGTATCCTGTTGCTATAATTGATTTGTATTTTATGTCGGGTCATTGTTGTTTACTAACGACCCCCCGTAGCTTCACTCGCTTCACTTACACTCATTTATTTACTAATCTAAATTACTTTCTTATGCTAATAACATTATCGCTTTTAAGATAATATCTATGCATTGTAAACTAAATGTTCAGCTAAATGAATAAATTTAACCGATTCTGAGATTACTGTGTACAAACGCATAGACAAACAGATAAACAGACAAAAAAGTTGAGAGTGAAAGAATATTTTAATAGCCCGAACTCAATTTATTTGTGATATCAAGGTTGCATATTCTTTTAAGTTCTTTCCGAGTAGTAGTCTAAGAGCCATCGCATTTAGCTCATCATAAAAACCCTCTGTTTATTTGCGCCGAAATCTGAGACAGTATTGAGTCGGAGCTTAAAGCCGCGGTTTTTATCGCTTTTTTCATTTTATATTAGAAGTCTCTATTATTTTTTTATTAATCAATTGTGATAGACAATTCATGTCTAAGAAAGTTGATAAAATGACGTAAGTTTAATGTTATTTTACCATTTTTTATATTCTATCTAAATTGACGGATGAATAAACTTAAGATAAATATTTCCTGAGCATTATTTATTATAAATTAAAGCCCCCAAAATTGATATATAATTCATACTGAATTATATTTTATTTACTGCAAAATATACTTTAACTGACTATTGTTATGGGCTTCCTCAACATATTTTCCGATTTCAGTCAATATAGGTTATTTGTTGAGCAATTTATGGTCCTGGGTGACTAACGTTTACAGATTAAGGTGTATTAAAATGTATTTCTGGTAAACATCTTTTCCGGAAGGCTTATTTTAAACTACACTTAAATTACCCCGTTAAATACGTAATATCTTAAAAAGCTTGGGAGTGAGTGGGCAACGGTATTTTCTGTATTTATTTCTGTATTTTCTAGTATTAAGACTCTAGGTTCCCTTTATCATCCCTATTTTGTGTGAAAAAGCATTAAGTTGCTTACTATCAACGAATTACCAGATATTCTCCTATCAATTATAATGTGCAACAATTATGAGTCATTATGACCACCAAATGAGTGGGCGTTTGATATTTAGCGCTATATTTCACAGCTTAGTTAAAATTGTCCGTGAGATGTCCACTACGATTTTACTGATGACAAAAATTGAAAGATCTACACTAATTAAATCAGCAAATTATTATAGTTTAATGAGATCAGTATGTACAGTAATATTATATTAAGCGTTCTTAGAGTATATAGTTTTTCCTTTAGTTTACAAAGATTTTAATATAAAGCTATATTACTATTTATGTTTGGTAATAAGGCGTTAAGTTTCGCCACTCAACAAGCAATGCCTCAAATTCGGCGGAAAGTGAGGAACGGAGTGTCTTAACACTAGGTTTCCAAGTTCCCTTTGTCTACACTGTCATGTGTGGGATACAGCATGAAGCTATAAAAAAAATAAAAAAAAATGTTTGATGATTGTCATAATTATATAACTTTATCATATTTTTTTGATAACGCTAAACGTTATTATAAGTCATTTTGGGTATATCCTATTTGCTGGGACTCTTTGTCACGTACACTTACATAAAGTTCGAGATGTGGTGGTTTGAAATAATAGACTGACAATGTGACGATAGCATTTTCGATAATGTGCAAAGTTTTAAAATAAAATTCTAATTTTTTTTTTGTGTATTGTGTAAATGTTTAAAATTTACTTTATTATATGGAAAATAGAGTTTTCAGATCAAATTTTTGTAACGTCCTATAATAAATAGTATTCATTACTTATGACTACAAAAATACTGAAGTACATTATTATTATCTTTAAAGCATATTTTATTATTTAATTAAAATATAATAAGCAGCTACCATTAGCAATAAAAGTTTAAGTATTCTCTGCAAAAATATTCTATAAACTTTATAGATATTTAATATCAACTGAAAGTACTTAATATTAAAAACATAAGGTATAACATCACCTGACCGATTTTCTCAATATCGAGTACAAGTCTACCTAGCCGTTGAAATTGTGATCCTTGGTACGTTATCAATTATTGACACTTGTAGTTCAGAATATTGTTTCAGAAGTAGTTTCTGAGAACATCGATATCCCATTAATATCTCATTACTCCGCTACGTTGCTACTTCACGTACTGTAGAGTAGTGTAGTACTGTAGCGTTAGTTATACGTACCTAAAGTTACGGGCTGGTTAAATTCATTGTTATATTATGATATGTTATGTTTTTCTTTCTTGTGTGTATGGTATGGTATGAAACTATTCATGCTGTGTCCTACAAGTAACAGGGTAGGTAGAGATTATTTGGGAACCTAGTATTAAGACACTCTGTTTCCATTATGACACATACGTGTTGAACTTTCGGCTATGGAGGCTACATCGCCTCTCTCACTCTGATAAGTGATAGAATTCAACGTCATTCTTTTTCTCGTTACTAGAGCGAGAAAATATTTAATATTTCAATTCCTCGAATGGGGATCGAATTCACAGCCTGACGCGTTTACATCACATACTTGTACAATTGTAAACGCGACAAACCTCAATAATAATATTTATATTTTACAATAAATCGTATTATTATTATTTGACTGGAGTATAAAAAACGTTATTGGCAAACCTTTCAGTTTTTGATGTGATTCTATAAGTACAGAGTAGAAATCATTGTCAAATTTCATTTTGAATAGAACATTACATATTAATACTTTATTCCGTGTAAGATTAGTATACGTGCCAAGAAAGATTGTACCAAACCTCATACATTTACAGTATAAGGACTGCATGTCCGAAAACTCTCAAATAGCTCAAATTGTTCTAAAATGAAATTTAATAATGTTTTAATAGTAAAATTAAATAATTATTAAGACAAGTACTACAGTCAAGCAGGTATTCACATCGATAGAGCAAGGAGGTGGAGTATTTCATACAAACGTTGGAAATGCTGTTTGCTGCACATGTCATTTTGCGGTAAATTATATCTTGACCTTTGGCTATGTTCCAGGCATGTGTTATATAATGTTTCATATTCCCAAAATAAGCTGTTACGAGTATATTTTACTACCTGCTTTGTAAAATGGCGGAAAAAAGATAATAAGAAATATCTATCTATTAAAAAAAATCCGCTTGTTTTTATTTTCTTCGATTTAATTTAACAAATAGAGAAGTTTTAAATATTTGATGGGAGATTTTTTATCTTCTATTCTCTAATAAAATTGCATTATCTTAATAAACTTAGATAGATTACAAAACTTTGCTTTCTTTATAACTTACTAATATTAAATTTTCATTTTTTGTTTACAGAATCTGGAAAAATAGTAGTGTTTCCTGTAAGCGACGTTTTCTTCAAACATATAAAATCAATTAGAGGGTGGCGCCATAAGTGCGAACAGGTCTTGAAATCGGACACTTCGGCATTGCTCCAACAAAGTAGTTTTCTCTTTTCTGAGGGTTAGATAACGCTTTTAACGAGATGATACGAGGACAGTAGCACGAAAAGACAATTCATTTAGAAGAAAATTTCATGTCCATTAATAGTAATTGTCATAAGTAGTACTTTTCAGTAAGTAATTATATTGCACAGAGTCTAAAGTGTGCTTATTACATTAACCAAATCAAATTAAAATAAAACAAAACGTTTTTTCGTTTTATTTATTTATATATAAAGTATTTTGATTTATATTAAATAATTATTAATCTTGTAAAACATTCTGATTTAGTTTTCTTAAAAAATGAGAAGTATGATAATACTATACTAGTACCTAGTATAATATAAGTGTATACAAATTTTTGGTAAAAGGAAATCCATTCACGCAGGTCATCAATACTAAGCACTAAAAACTAAAGGAAACTCATCTTCACATCGACCCATCACGGGATTTCTTACCCATAAAACATGTGATAGTTTGGGTTCATATAATAGCTATTAACCTTGACCTTGGAGGATGATGTCACATAACGACTTATCTTCTTTTTAAATGTGAAATGAAAATCTATAAAATTTTAGAAATGTTAAACATTTTATTTTGATATGATTGTAATGTATCTGTGACTTATTTGAACAAAAAATAAAAGGCTCTAAAGAATAAAGTCTATGTAAAATATATTTTCTACTATTAGAAACAATTAAACTCTGCAATGTCTATATAGTCGATCAAAAGTCTATTTCAGCTTCGCAATTTCTTTGTTCCATTGTGCAGATAGCTAGACTGATCGACGCAAAAGTTTGCTTTTCAAGATATAGTGAAAGGTCAAATTGCATAGTTTCTACTAGAATAGTGAATAAAAGTTGGTAAGTTTATTCTAAAGCCAATGAGGAATTGTAATGAATGTTATTGAATAGAAGGATCTAAGAACATTTATGGTTAACTCTAAGAAAGAAAATATATATAACGTACTTTGGCACACTTAGCATAGTCCAGATGTCGAAATAGATTTTGCAGGGGCTATTAATGAGTGTAGTCACTCTAGATATATAAAAGGAGTGATTATATTTTCAATTACACATCTTTTTAGTTACATATAAAATATTACAAATATCATAAATATTTAATATATGACCAACTTTCCAGAGCAAGTTGGTAACGATGGCAACTGACGCCGTGTGATTCCGGCTTAGAATAGGATCACCCTGGTACTGATGGTGTCGTAAGAGGCGACTAAAGTACGTGTGGGAGTCATGTTGTCAGCAATGACAACACGCACGGGCAGACTCGACCGGATTATTACCACCCCCGGCATTTAAGACCAGCGTTAAGTAGTGGCTTTGGCCACTGCGTTTCGCATTTGGTAATGCCGGGCCCCGGTGCCCGTCCACCTTATAGACCGGCAACGCTCCTGTAGCTCCTCTGGTGCAACACGGGGCCGTGGGCGATCACCGATCACTTACCATCAGGTGACCCGTACGTTCGTTTGCCGTGTCTTTTACATAAAAAAAAAAAAAACTGACAAAACCGAGTTATGGGCGAAGTTGCAAAATTTTCAACACCAACAAGATTATCTCTCGCATTAACTGTTCTGTTCTGTTCTTTGATTATGGTTTACTATGGGTAAGACGAGACCAACGTGGCTCAGAGTCGCAGTGACTGTAAGTGAGACGGTTGTGGGTTCGATTCCAACTAGACAGAATGAATGATTTTTAATTTTCTGGTAACAAAACAAATACCAATTTTGAATTCTGCCAATGCTGAAAAAAATGTGTCTTAATACTAAGTCCCCCTTACACTGCTATATGCGGCATACAACATGAAACTACATATAATATAGTCGGTAATATTTTACTTTACGAGCGTGTGAGATCCTAGTAAACTTAAAAACATATTAAACTAATCTAGCAGATACTTAAATTCACTATTAAACAAGTATATGCCACTATTATATTACCTCATAAACATAATTATACACTGCTTAATCATAGTAAGAACAAAAATTTAGCAGTGTGATAGTTGTTAAGTTTGTTACTTAACAACTATCACACTTCTAAATTTTAACATGCATAATCGGATCATACGACCGCAAAATAGCTTTCGCTTTTAGTTCACTATCGGATCAGGGGCACTATACAAGCTTTGCGGAAATATATAATCATTCCACAAAGGAGTTTTATAGTACTATAATGAATATTTATGTAAATCATAACTTATTTAAGTTATATCTAATGTCTGTACGAAAGGTATTTTATTTAGCTAAAAAAAAATTAATTTGGCAGATTTAGCTGGAAAGTAATTAATTTCCGCACATGACAGGGTAGTAAGAGGGAACTTGGGAACCTAGTGTTAAGACACTCCGTTCTATTACCCACTTTTCGCCAAATTTGAAGCATTGCGTGTTGAGTGGCGGAGCTCAACGACGCGCGCTTTGCCTTGTGACAAGTGCAAAGATATAAAAATATTAAATATTTTATTTAAAAATAACTTACTTTTTCGAGAGATTATCGAACCCACAGCCTATTGTTTGCAGTATATTTGTGCCACTGCGTCACGATATGCCTCATCGAGCGTACCAAACAAGTTGAAAACAATGTGTTCAAGGTCAGTTTTGGTTTCCCCAAACTTTTCCCTTATTTTGTTTAAAGTTACGTGCTCTGCGGTAATTGATGATCTTTATGATTTTTTTTGTTCACTTATACCCTCGACCCGTGTCAGAGTGGAGAAGCGTTGATCCGCTTTGATCCAATTTGTTAAATTCATATTCTTGGTCGTTCCTAAATTTCCTAACGGATTGGACGCGTCACCTGAAAAATTTAATAAAATCTACTAATCTATAAAAAGATGTAGCGTAAACCACGGATGTAGCTTAAAAACGTAATGTTGCGTTTCAAGAAAATCATTCCTGTGAAAAGGATAAAATTGCTTTAAATAGTTACAGAAGTAAGTATTAACGCCATTTACTAAACTCTACAATATTTATATTAACTTTTGCCTCATTATTTCATCCTATTTTTGGTAAAAATAAAGTACAACTTATTACTATTAACCCGCCGTTTCACAATAAATATGCTTTGTTTATGCAAAGTATAGCTATTGCGAAACATTGGGACTTTGTTTATATCAAATATTATAATATTATTTTAACGTAGATTATACTTGAGGATAAGCAACAGTGCGCTTTGCACGAAAATGTATTTGTTTCATAAGAAAAACATTTAATTTCTTGTTAGGTTAGGTTAGTAGTAATAGCAGTATCTCCATATTGTAACCGCGCGGTTTGAAGATTACGTGGGAACTTTACACCAGAAATTAAATTTGGCTCAAAACTACTTTAAAAAATCTAAATATTTTTTATTTGTAAGTGGGGAATAACACTTAAAATAGTGAAAATGTATAAATGTGCCTGGTTGATTATAAGTTTCTTTTGCGTAGCAACTGGATAAATTTCCTTAAAAAGAATTCGAATGTATGTACAAGCATTGAAACCAATATATTTTTTAGCATAATTTTATATATTTACAAAATTTGAAACATGTATGTTGTTGACTTTACATTTTTTTTTAATATTTAAATATATACTTCAGCCGTACACCTCTGTAATTAATATGGCTTAATGAAAATATTCAAGGATCCCAAGTTCCCTCTGTCTACCCTGCCAAATGGAGTATGCGTGAAGCTGGTATGATATCACGTAAGTATCACGTAAGTAAAAAATCAAATATCACATAAGTATTCTGTTATTAAGTAGGTATGTACATAATTAGATTATGTCATTGTACATATTACTAAATAAGTTTTATAAACTCACTCGACGCTTGCAAAGCAAGGCATCGCCTGTTAAATACTTCAATGGCTGTTTATTATTATTCATAGATCCATAATTTTCTGGTAGATAAATGTGGCTGGATCGCATAATTTACAACTTTTCTAAAGTATTTTTACTATTTTTAAAGTGTTATTCCACACTTAGGAAAGAAAAACACTAAATTTAAAAAAAATAAAAAATTTGGACGAAGCAGGATTTGAACCTGCGCCTCTTGAAAACCGTTCAAGCGCTCTGACCACTAAGCCATCCGTCCTCACCAAGCTCCGTCGAAATTTTTATACATTTTTTCATTTTTTTATACGTTTTTAAATTTAGTATTTCTCTTTAAGTGTGGAATAACACTTTAAAAATAGTAAAAATATTTAATAAATAGCATTCGCTCTTGCCAAATGATATTTCTAATTATCTTTGGGTAGTGGAAATTTGTAAAAATCTCCCTACAGAGATGCTAACAAGGCTTGGTGAGGACGGATTGCTTAGTGGTCAGAGCGCTTGAACGGTTTTCAAGAGGCACAGGTTCAAATCCCGCTTCATCCAAATTTTTATACGTTTTTAAATTTAATATTTTTCTAAAGTAATTTTATATCTGAATTGGTTTTTCTGACTGTATACTTTATCCCTTATGCGATGTGAATATTTAGAGCTTTTTTGTATTTATTTGATTCTAGTTAGTATGGTATTGCTTGTAGTATTTAATATTTTCAATTTAAATATTTAATGTTTCATTTCTTCGCTCTGGCGGAATTCGGCGGAAAGTGGAGAATGAGAAACAAACGGATTATCTATTTTTGTATTTAGAAAAATAATTATATAGTTATAAAAAAACTAGGACTGTCGTGGCGCAGGTACAAACGTAACCGTAAAAGCGAGATGTTGTAGGTTCGATCTCCACTCAAATAAATAAAATATTTAAAATTATTAAATGAAATTTAAGTTCAACATGCAATATCTCGAATTTAGCGGAAAGTTAGGAAGGGAACGGAGGGTTTTTACGCTTAATATATATATATATATATATATATATATATATATATATATATATAT
>DWMZ01004025.1:0-12116 GCA_018249855.1 Eueides tales michaeli | reverse complement strand
AAATACTCTCATTACAATATTAATGTTAAATTTTAATAATTACGTTTATTAATCATCTTTCTTGCAATTATTTTCCAAAATGCACATATCATAACAAATCAAAATAACTTAAAGTACAAAATAACCACGCTCATGAGACAACAAATCATTAAGCATTGTTTCAAAAATTGGGCAGTAAATGAGAAACAGAGTGTTTTAGCACTAATTTTCTTCTGCCTACCATACTGTAATCAGTATAAAGCGTGAAGAAAAACCTAACTTACGCAGCCAATGCCACTAAAGCACAACCATTCACTACATATTGTTTCCAGAATAGTGCTAAAAGTGAGAAACGGAGTGTTTTAGCACTAATTTCCTTCTGCATACCATACTATAATCGATATACAGCGTTAAATAAACCAAACCTGCACAGCCAATGCCAGCAAGGCAGCTTGATTGGCATCGTGCTGTCCGTGCAGCCTCAAGGCGTGCAGCACCGCGGCGAGCGCGCCGGACGCCTCGTTGGCGCCGAGCGCCGCGGCGTCGGCGTTGAGCGCCGCGCGCAGCGAGGGGAAGGCCAGCATGCAGGCGCGCAGGGACGTCATCGAGTCGTTCCAGGTCAGGGCTCGGAGTATCTGTGCATATAAACTTTTAATTAGTGTTTGTTTAAAATTATATTATGATGTGAGGCCTGGTGTAGTGTAGGGGCACAAGCTTGTGACTGTAAACGCCACAGGTTTGATCCCCACTCGAAAAACTGAAATGTTTACAAATTTTGCGCGGCGTTAAGTTCCGCCACACATGCAATGCCTCACATTCAGAGAAGAGTGAGGAACGGATCTGCTACTCCACTCGCAATATATCTCCAGAATTCATTGAAGTAAGGAATAGAAATGTTAATAAGAACGGATGTTTTATAACTAGATTCCTAATTGTCCTGATATATGTATGATACAGTGTGAAGACAAAAAATAATAATTTTCTCTTGACGCCATGTTGCTTTGCTGTGACAACAGTTGGTAATGTAAACAAATGCATTAATATTGACAATAGCCTATTATAAACGAAAATGATTATATGCTCACTGCTCCTTCTAATACTAAAAGGTACAGATTAAAAATAAGAATTTAAATATTGATTTTAAAATTATTTCTATATTTTTACTATTTTTAAAGTGTTATTCCACACTTAGGAAAGAAAAATACTAAATTTGAAAATGTATAAAAATATGAACGAAGTAGGATTTGAACCCGCGCCTCTTGGAAACCGTCCAAGCGCTCTGACCACTAAGCCATTCCTTCTCACCGAGCTCCATCGAAATTTTCATACGCTTGTTACAACTTATTTATGCTGCTAGCATCTCTCACTTCGACGGAGCTCGGTGAGAACGAATGGCTTAGTGGTCAGAGCGCTTGGACGGTTTCCAAGAGGCGCGGGCAGGATTGAGCAGTTTCCAAGAGGCGAGGAGGAGCAGGATTTGACTGCTCCGTTCAAATTTTTATACGTTTTTAAATTTAGTATATTTCTATATTGTATAAACTGAAACAAATATTTCTATTTGTTTTTTATACACCCAAGTATTAACAACTTACAGTATGTAAAACGGCTGGGCCAGCGACAGGATCCGTCAATATAATGGCACCGAGTTCAGACACTTGTTCAGGCGCCCGTCCAGGGTTCACTGGGGCTTCCTCCTCCATTTCCACTGTTGTTTCCGTTGTCACCGCGCCTTCTACAAGACACACCTGTAAAATATAATAATAAATAACATATAAATTTGGGCAATGAATAATTTTCATTTTCTTGCTCTCGTAATAAGTTTATATACAGCGTCTCATTGGCATTGTTTCGAAGAAAAAAGATAGTGTATTTCTAGCTTCGCACATAATATACAAAACCGCAGGGCAAAGGGAACCTTTTTTTAGCTTTACGCTGTATCCCGCACATGGCAGGATAGGCAGAGGGAACCCGGGAACCTAGTGTTAAGACACTCTGCTCCGCTTCCGTTCCACACGCAAAGGGAACCGTTCCTAGATTATACAATACAATACACTTTATTGCACACAAAACACATAAAATATATAAACTTATTATCTTATTACTGTATCAGTGAAATAAAAACAATTCATTCCCTAAGTCTGCAAACATCACACTCAGAATCTGAATTTTAAAAGAAATTTACCTTCAACAAATCAAGATAGTCTCTACTAAGATGTCTAACAAGTATGTCCTCGAGAACTTCCTGAGATTCACTGCCACTTTCCTCTTCCAGCTTGCCCGATTCATACAGCGAGGTGATGTACTCCCAACGTTGGTTTAAGTGAACGAGCACTGAAATTATTTAGTGTGTCAGCATATAGTAATTTTTTTTAATGTGTTTTAAACACATAGAAAAGGAAAATATTTATTTCGGAAACATATAAAAATTTGAACGTAGCATTCGGGATTCGAACCCGCGCCTTTTGGAAACCAAGCGCTTTACTAATCTTCGTTGTAGGCATAAGAACTATATTATTAAAAAGTAACTAAATACTAGAGGCCTGTCGTGGCGCAGCGGCACAAGCCTGTGACTGTAACCGACAGGTTAGGGTTCGATCCCCAGTCGAGGAAATGATATATTTAATATTTTCAATTTAAATATTTAATGTTTGATTTCTTCGCTCTGGTAATAAGGCAAAACGCGGAGTTGATTTCCGCCACTCAACACGCAATGCCTCAAATTCGGTGGAAAGTGGGGAACGGATGTGGAACGGAGTCTCTTAGCACTAGGCTCCCGGGTTCCTTCTGCCTACCCTGCCTTGTGCGGGGATACAGCGTGAAGCTAAAAAAAATAAAAACATTAAAATACTATCATTATGTGATGGTTTCGTATAGTTATAAAAACTATTGAAGTAATAAGAAAAAAATATTGAATCTTTAAAATTATTGTTATTAATTTATGTAATCTTATTTTTGAGCGGGATACCAGAAGAAATTTAATCTTAATCTCTTTTCCAAATTCCACTCAATGTTCCACACCAATTTTCAAGTCGTACTAAGTGGGAACTCACAAAAGTCATGACTTATAGATGCTGTGTTAATGTGTCATTACAGGCTCTTTATTTCACTTAATTTAGCTACACGATATATTCCTAGTAGGGTAGGCAGAAAGAACGGAGCTTTTTCACTGCAATCTTATATTCAAATAATTTCATATTCAGCTGTAAAAATATGTAACAAAACGTAAACAAGGAGCAATGTATTTGTTGACTTAGTATGAACAAAGAGTTTGTATGGAATATTATATTTTAAAATAGTTGTTTTATAGCACAAAAAAAAACAAACTAAGTTACCTCTTATTGTCGTGCTACAGATTGTGAGTTTACCACTCTAGAAAATCAATTAAATTTCTAACATTTCTATTTTCATTTCCTCCCCTTGGTAACTATATAAGGAGCGGCATTAGCTCCACAGAATTTTTTGCAAAGTGTGTACGTATAGTATAGAGCGGTAACTAACTGAGCGGCGCCAGGTCGCGCACGAGCGGCAGCGCCACGTCGGCGTGGTGCGCGGGCGGGCAGTGCAGCAGCACGGGGCGCAGCGCCGCGCGCAGCACGCGCCGCAGCCAGTGGTCGGGCAGGCGCTCCGCCAGCAGCGCGGCCGCCAGCGCGCGCGCCAGCCCCGCCGCCGCGTACAGCTCGCGGCCCAGCCCCGCCGCCGCCGCGCCCACCAGCTGGCACACCGCGTCGTGCAGCGTCGCCAGCAGCGCCTGACACAGATACGCCGGTGGTTATAACAACTATAGTGCAGTATATAACAAGTATATGTCATTTTTATAACAATAAATTAGGAAAAAATATTTATTTTGGAAATATATAAAAATTTTGAACGTAGCGAAATTTGACTCAAGAGTCGCGTGTTCAAATCCCGCTACGTTCAAAGTTTTTATATGTTTTCAAAATATGCAACGTAATTACTAATCACGTTGCTGGATAGTATTAAATATTGACAATATATGTTAAGACATTTTCAAAGAAGAAACAACAAAGAATTTTATTCCCCAATTTTATAAATACAAACCCTTACAGTTTGCACTTAAGCATCACTCAATCACTCTTATGAACTGACGTACAAATTTTTGTAGCATATCAGCACAAACTGAAGCGTCGGTTTGTAAGCAAGGGTTGTAGGTTTGATTTATACACACAGACTGAATAAATAGAAATTAATCTTATATTCATGCTTAGCTAACAAAACAAAGTGCGGTGTTGACTGACATTCAACAATCAATATAATATATTTATTACGTGGTGGCTAGTTTTTCTTATGAACTATGCTTCATGCTAATTAATGAATAAAATACACTGGTACCTGCATGCGGTCGGGCGCGCCGAGGGCGGGCGGCGGGTGCAGCGCGCGCGCGTGGGCGGCGTGGCGCAGGGCGGCGGCGGGCGGCGCATGCAGCGCGTGCAGGGCGCGCGCCAACGCCAGCGCCGCCGGCACCAGCGGCAGCACGTGCGGCGCGGCGGGGTTGCGCCACAGCGGGTGTCCGGCGGGCGTGAGGCCGGCGCCGAACCCGCCGCGCGCCGCCTTGTCGGGGTCGGCGGGCACCTGCGTGCGCTTCACCACGCCCAGCGTGAGCGTGAGCGCGTGCAGCAGCGTGCGGCGCGCGGCGGCGCGGGCGGGGTCGTCGTCGCTGGGCGGCGCGTCGAGGCCGATGAGGCGCGTGAGGGCGGCGGCCGACTGCAGGTGCGGGCTGAGCGCCTCCCATCGTTCTCTGCAGTCGCCGAGAACCTATATACGTTACGAAATTACTATATTATATCTAATATACCATGCTTTACTATTTTTAATATGTATTATATGTTCTACCATAGCAAATAACCTGTTATCATATAATTACAAGTTCAATTACAAAGAAAAAATCTATAGTTATATATCTATTTTTATAATTCCACAAATAAAAGCGATTTCTACTTACTTGGGCTACAAGAGCACTTTGTCGTTCATAGCAACAGAAGTGATTGGACACTAGAAGCAGTGCCTCTTGTATGGTGACACTCTCCACAGCGCTGAGGTCGGGTCGGGCTAGCGCATTTTGACATAACTCATGCAAACGTCCAAACACAGGCAACAGGAGCAATGGGTACTATAAAGTAAAAAATAAGTATCATTATTATCGAGGCCTGTCGTGGCGCAAGCGTGTGTAAACTTGTGGGTTCGCCCCCCACTCGAGGTAATGAAATATTTTCATTTTCAATATTTAATATTCTTATTTCTTCTTGTGGTAACAAGGCAAAGCGCGGCGTTGAGTTCCGCTACTCAACACGCAATGCCTCAAATTCGGTGGAAAGTGGAACAGAGTGTTATAACACTAGGTTCCCAGGTTCCCTCTGCCCACCCTGCTCTGTACGGAATACAGAGTGAAGCTGAGTATTACTACATAAGTTCTATGTGTAAATTGGATAGACATCAAGTGGCGTGACAAAAGAAAGAGAGTTTCTGTAACACCAAAAATATTTGTATATCTCTTAAAATTGTCGAACAAAATAACAAACTTTACATATAACATATAAAAAATTAAAAAAAAGTGAGTATATAGAATTTTACACACCTTAGATCCAAGTTTGACCAACAAGCCAGCAGCGTGTCGTCTCACATTCTTTACGTTGCGACAGGACCGGTCCTCGGGCGGCGTTCCTTCGTAAACCAACGCCGCGAAAATCTTATCCAAGACACGTGGTAGTAACTCCGCCCCTGCTGAACCTAGATTTGGGCCTGTGAGGGTAATTTGATAAACATAATTATTTTGAATAATTTCCCTTAAATAAAAAATAAATCTCTCTATTCTATAAAATACTTTTTTTTTCTGTACGATTTTTTTTTGACGTTGAATAGTTGTTGACGCAGAAAATTGATATTGATTGATCGAGTGCAAGCTGGAAGAAAAGGTGATCGAGAATATCGTGTATTGTGAGGCACTCGCGTGAGTGCCTATAATATGAAAAAAAGTTATGAAAAAAAAATGTTGTGATTCTTTATGAATTTGGATCAAGATGTAAATTGTTTTTTTTTGCTTTAGATAAAGGTGTAGAATTTTTTTTTTTTTTTTTTTGCGTGGGTGTGGGGGGGTGTTGGCGCCGCGGGTTGGCGAGCGAAGCGAGCAGGGGCAGAGCCCTCTAGTTAGAGGGCTCCGCCCCCTGCTCGCTTAAATAAAACTTTTTTAAAGCTATTGTGTCGCAGGGGATAAAATCGGGCGAATTTAAAACGACAATTGTGGGCTCGATTCTCACTTAAGGGAATAGTATATATATAAAGTTATCGTTTTCTCGCTCTGGTAACGAGTCATAGCGCGGCGCTGAGCTCCGTTACTCAATCATTTGTTGTGGCAATTTGCTCGAAAGTCTCAATGGTAACGAGGTGTCTTTACACTAGGTTCCCAGGTCCCCTCTGTTTACTTTGTTATATGCGAGATACAAAATGAAGCTAAAAAACTTTTTAAAGCAATGAATCGAATTAAGTCATGAATTAATATCAGTTGAGTAATGAAAGACAATATGTTAAATTTAGTCCTAAATAAAAAGAAAATACATTCAATTTTTATTGTTATAAAAATTTTGTGTTAAATAAACAAAAACATATATTTTTATATATATATAGACAAAATATTGTAGTGGACGAAAATACTGTACAGCATTTTATTCAGCTACTGATCACACAATGTCTCAATTTCAGAAAGTGAAAAACAGATTTATTTAACATATAAAAAATAACAATAAAAATATTTATAAAAAATATATTTAAAAAAAATGAATTTAAAAAAAATACCTGCTAACTGGCTATAAGCACAGCTCAGAAACACAAACAGTGCAGATATAAAGGACAGTAGTAAAGATCGTATGAGAGACGATGGCGGTTCACACGTAACACAACGCTGCAATAGACGGAGACCGCCTGCTACGTTAGGACGAGGCTCCGCTAGGAGCAAGCGTGATAGAACCACGTCTAAGGCCTAAAACATAAATAAATAAATTTAGCTAAGTTAATACATAATTAAGAATTTGACAAAATACGTTATTTGTTATTTTAAAATCGAAATTAATAAGTAAATGAATAAAAAATTGAATAGGGTAAACAGTTGTGTTATTTTTACGAGAATTTTCATAAAAAAGAAATATTTCTGGCTTCCTATATATCTTATATATTTTCTTATTATTTCAATAAATACGAATTCTATAAATATATACGATTTCTAGCAATTTTTAAATAATTTAATTTATCATCGTTTTGCACTGTAAGATGCTAACTGACTGATTTTTATATGTTATAATAAAAAATATCAGTATTTATTAATATTCATCATAATGCACACAAGGATCTGACTGTAAACGGGATGAGGGCTCGATTCCAATTCTGAGAAATTATTTTTTAAATATTTTCATTACGAGGCAAGGGCGGCGTTAAGTTCCGCCAACACGAAATGCGAAAAATGAGGAATGGAGTGTCTTAACACTAGCTTTTATCTGCCTACTCTGTTTCATGCAACATACAGCTTGCAATAAAAAAAAAAACAAAGAAATTAAACATCATATATAAATTGTAATGAAATAATTATCGTACCTGAGCCAAAGCTTCCCACTCAATGTACAGTGGATGTGTGACGTCGAGTTGCGGTGGACATGACTCTACTTTATCTAAAGCCGTCTGAGTCCATTGCTCCATGTATGACCAAGTCACTATTGGCGATGCAGTCATACAATATCTGCAAAAATAAATTATATATTATATAATATAAATATATATGAAACTGTCCTGTGGAATTTGATTATACTGCGAATTGCGTTTGAGGCCTGTCGTGTCGCAAAAGCACAGTCGTATCGTAAAAGCGATAGGTCATGGGTTCGATCCCCACACGAAGAAATGAAATATTTAATATTTTCAATTTAAATATTTAATATTCTCATCACGTTTTAAAGCTATAAACATTATGTATAAATAAACACCATACCTAAAAGTTTCTAACAACTCAGTTCGAAAACGTATAAAGAAATTAGTAAATTCTTGTTCACTGTCATAGTCCATACAAGCGTATGCGACCGCATCCGTCGTGCCGCTCGTGCGCGACGTGGGGTATGTCACCTGAAAAAGAAATAAAACAATATGTTTTAGTAAAAAGTATGTAGTACGCTTTATTGTTAGGCGCAGCGTTAAGTTACGCATAACCACACAATGTCTTTAAAATTTAGCTGAAAATCTTCAGACTATTCCCTCTGCCTACTCTGCTATATGAAGGAAACAGCATAAAATTAAAAAATATATCAATAATATCTATCTTTATGATAAATCAGTAATTGGAAGATAAATTTTAAAAAATCTTATAAGGTACGTTTATTAAGGTCATGTCTGTTTGTTTGTGCGTTTGTAAGCGCTAATCTCAGAAACAGCTAACTAGGTCTCAATTTAGTTTTCTTTATTATATTTTGGCAACTTTTCTTCAACATTTAGTGTTTGTTGTATTAAAATCCGTTAATAAATAAAAAAGTTACATCTATTTAAAATTGCTATGATATTTTTATTATTTCAACTGAAAATGTAGTTTTCGATGTATAGATATTATCTTTAAAGTTACAATGTTATTAGAACAAGAAAGAAATTGAGATTAGTAAACAAAAGAAATACAATTAAAGCGGGCGAAGCCGCGAGCGGGCCACTAGTATAAATAAAATACCTTTAACAACTTAGGTGCAGCAGCATTCAACCACCTAGGCAACACAGCCTGCAACTGCGGCAAACGAGCAACCTGCTCGTGCTTCAGAAACGCCAACCAAGCCGCATTGGCCGCATGCACCAACGTTGGTGACGAATGCGACGTTAACAACAACGCGCTCTCCAACAACATTGGCATCCATGCATTCACATTGGTCGTACAACTCCACATAGATGTCACTTGTAAGGCCAATCCTGCGAGGACTTGGGCCAGTTTTTTTAGAAATAGGTAATGGGGCTCGTCTACTGCATTAATGCTTTGTACGGCAGCGCGGTGTATGCACGTTATGGCGTCTTCGCTGCATAGTATCATGAGTGGTTTACGTTCTTTTACCTGCAACATTGAATAAGAAAATATTGCATTTTTTTTAATTTAAAAAAGTAATTTTACTGGAAGATATATAAAAAAATATGGTAAATATTAATGTATTAAAAATCTATTATAATCTCTCACATTATACAAACATTCTTACTATATTATGTGTATAGTTTGTGCAAAGTTTGTGTATTATTTTTTTAAAAATAAAGGCGTAATATGAATAAAACACAAAAGAAAAGCAGTTTATGTAGAGGCACTCAAACTAGATGCAACTTGATAAGAAACAATTTCCAACAGGTGAAGCCCTACATATTAAAATTTTATTGTTATAAAATATCAAATAGATTTTCTTAAAGAAATATCCACTTACAGAACCTTTCCTATTAACTATTTGCAAAAGACATTCAGCTGCTGGTAATTGAAATACGTCATCACTTAGAAGGATGCAGAGAATTTGCAAGAGTCGGCCATTGTTAGTCACTATGTGGTTCGTAGACACCCACTCTACAAAACCTGTCAACGTTGACAAAACCACCTGGAAAAAGTTTAAAATTGGAAGTAAAAAAATATTTACATTATTGGTAACAACATAATATTTTTATTGTTATAATTTACCTCACACACTAATGTGACTTGTATGTCCTTACTAAGTTGTAATAAAACTGGAAAATCAAATACATTTCACTTCGTTTAAGTTTGTTTCTTTTACTTAGCTTCACGCTTTTTCTCTCATATAGAAAAGTAACCAGAACCAAGATAGTATCGAGACACTTAGCATATAGCTAAGCTTCCCAAATTTGAATCAAATAATTTAAGTTTTTTTTTATTCACGCTATATCCCGAACATATCAGGAAAAGGAAACCTAGTGTTAAGACACTCTGTTCCCATAAAAACACATTCCTTTGAATTGTTGAGGAGTAGAGTGATAGAACTTTACTTCGTTAGCAAGTCGAGGAACTCAAAAGAAATATATTATTTCCCCTAGTGGGACTTGAACCCACAGTCTATCACATTTCACACTGGTGCCGCTGTGCCATAACTGGCCTTAGATTTAAATGCCATTAAATCACCTGAACAACTCGAACATTGCTAGCTGCTCCGCCATAATCTCCTGCCGCAGTTTTCTCTCTAAATTCTTGCACATGCATTTCAATGAGACGCATGAAGAAAGCAAAGATCTCTGCCATATTACTGGTTAACGCTTGGTGTATGTCTTTACGACGCTGATGTTGTTCCAATGTCTAAAAAGGTAAAAAAAAGATTAAGAATATCAGTTATTAATTTTGATTTTCGAACAATTGTCGTTCATGGCAAACATTTTAGCTAAGACTATAAGCTATATAAGTTTTTAACCAATAGAAAAAAAATAATATAATTTTTTATTATTTTGGAAAATGTTATATATTCTAAAAATTAAACATAAAAAATATGTATCCAATATCCCCAAAGTAATAATTTATAACAAAGTTAATCAGAGACAAATAAATAATAAATAAATAAATACAATGTTGTTTCAAGACAAAAATACCAAAAAAAACATAGCGATAGAAACTGCATTAACTGCCTCGCAGTATTAATGCCTGCCTCACATTCATTATTTCATGTAGTAATTTTGAAAGTGCGAAAAAATATATATAAATTAAAAAAAAAACTACAAAGGAAAAAAAAATATTTTTGTTTTATTATGTATTATAGTTTTACAATTTATTTTTAATTATTATTTTATCAATTATAAAATAATAATTAAAAATAAATTGTAAAACTATAATACATAATAAAACATAAAGAAAAATCTTATATCTTACAAAATCATTCTAGGTAAACAATGTTATCACACCATTCATTAATTACTATTACTATTCCTATAAAATATTGGTAAATATTGTTTTGTCAGTCATAAGTATAGAAAGTTTTACTTATTATTTGTTATGTTCATTTGATTAATTATGGGCAGGTGAAAATAAAACGCATTGAAATGTTACATATTAATTTATAGAGACATATTTGTAATTAAGTGATGAATTTAGAAATTCAAATTAATGTGAATTTATAAAATTAATGGGATCACTAGAATTATAATAGTTCTAGCATACAACTCAGATCTGCCTACAATGGTCTAAGAGATTGATTTTACAAATAGTTGTCGGAAAAGTAAGCAGTTTCTAAAAGTAATTATTTTACTGTCTCTAGAAAATATTGTTTTGATTGTAAGGATTCATATGCTTAGACATATTATTTTCTGTGAGTCCCTAAAATGGTGATCATTAGTTTGTGGGTTGAAAATATGTCATTAACTCTTACTTTATATACCGAAACTCTAAATAAAAAAAATCTTTCCGTGTGTAATAACAGATTTGATTATTTGATTCATCAGGAGAACTAACTTTAATTAATTAAACCAAACGCAAATCAGCATAATTAAATATTTTAATTCATACTTTCAGAGTGTTTAAGACATTGAACAAAATTAAAATACTATGCGGTACAGGAAAAATGACCCACATCAGTGAAAAGAAACATATCCCACAAAATAGTGCTGAGTAGCTAATGCTTAGAATGAATTTGACAGTACTAAAAAATATCTACATAAAAAAAAAACAGAGTTGGTCTTTCAGAACATATAGTTTATAAAAAAATATTGTTTGAAATTTGTAATGATTATACAATGTTCACTATTGTCATTAGTAAAAGAGAATTAAATATGTTATTATAAAAGAATTCAATTATACCATAAATTAATAATTTCTATTAAAATTGATAAAAAAATTTATATATAAATATGAATTATTTTATCACAACAAAATATGTTTAATAACTATTTTATAATTATTAGAATAGCATATTATATTTTAATTACCTGTAAAGTAGCAACATCTTCTACCAGCCTCAAAAACACATGTAACACAATCTGTGTATGTAAATGTCCTTGACTACAAGCGTCACTCAGCTCTGCCAGCAAAGTTGGCCATTGTTGAGGCCACTCCCTCTTAATCATCTCTACAATCACCCTGGCTAATGCATCATTCAAATGCCCTGTCTCCCAACCACCCATAAAAAGAAGTTTCATAGCAT
>DWMZ01004024.1:0-12116 GCA_018249855.1 Eueides tales michaeli | reverse complement strand
GTAAGACGCGGCGTTGAGTTACAGAACACTCAATGCCTTAATTTCGGCGGAAAGTGGGGAAGGTTCCCAGATCTCTCTGCCTTTCCTGCCATATGTGAGATACAGTGTGAAGCTGAGAGAGTGAGACGGAGTATATTTATGAGGAAGTTTTTTTTTTTTATTTTAGTTTGGTAAAAAATATTAATATCAGTAATGTTTTTGGTTTGAAATTGGAACAGGTTTGAAAAAAATGTGCCTTACTTAATAATATTTTTAATGCCTTCTAGCCTTCAATATCTGCATTTTGAAATTTCATACAAAGCTCAAAACTTTTTTTTGAGGCCTCCCGTGGCGCGGCTGCACAAGCGTGTGACTGTAACGAAAGGTTTTGGGTTTGATTCCCAGTCGAGGAAATAAAATATTTAATATTTTCAATTAAAATATTTAATATTTCATTTCTTCACTCTGGCAAAGCGCGGCGTTGAGCTCCACCACTCAACACGCAATGCTTCACATTTGGCGGAAAGTGATGAACGGAAGTGGAACAGAGTGTCTTAACACTAAGTTCCCGGGTTCCCTCTGCCTACCCCACCTTGTGCGGGATACAGCGTGAAGCTCAAAAAAAAGCCCTATATATCTATCTCCATTTAAACAGATTTTTCTCATCAAACTCCTGTATAATCTATAAGAAAAGCTTAACAACCATTAAAACGATCCTTTACCCCATATTTTTTACTATCTCAACTTATTTCATAATGCTTGTCGCTTTGTCGTGATTTAGAGGACAGGGTCGCGATGTTGGGAAAAAATTACAGAGACATCCTCATGATAAATTATAACGAGATATCGCCTCTAATTTCATACTTGGCATCCAATGACCGTGTTGTTTTGTGTTTCATATAATTTATAAGCTTTAGATAACGATGAATATATATAATCTGTTAATGAGAGCTTTTGTATTTATATTCCGGGTCGAGGTTATGCGGCGTTGAGTTCCACCGCTCATCAGACACTTGTCACCAGAACATTCTTCACTTTAAGTAAAAAATTAAAATGTCTTAATTGAAGGGAATGATTAAAGATAGACTCCCGAACTAATATAATTATAACATGTGGCTGAGCAAAAAACGTATAAAAGTTTTAACGTAGCAGGATTTGATCTCGCGCCTCTTGGAAACCGTCCAAGCGCTCTGACCAACTAAGCCTAACTTTAATGTTTCTTTGTATCTTAAATTTTTCTATTTTGTTTTGTTTTGGGTTGGTATTATGAACTTTGGAACCTAGGATTAAACCACTGAATTTCGTTCCCAATTTTCCCAGATGTTATGGCCGTTACCATAGCTAAGAAATCAAAATATGACATATTTAATTTTCTCAAATAAGGATCGAAGTCACACCTATCGTGTTTACAGTCGCACGTGCCCGCACACCACAACATGCCTTTTTTTCTATTAGATCTACATAAGAGAAACACATTCAAAATTCAAATTCAAATATGTTTTATTCAAAATAAGAAGTTAAAAGCTTCGTTTTTTGAACGTCAAACAATTTACCACCAGTTCACTAAAGCTACTGCCTCAGACTTGAGAAGAACTGGCGAAAGAAACTCAGCGGGACATGTCTCTTTTTTTCTTAATCAACACTTTACATCATATATTTATGTGACAATTTTTTTTCTTTTTTTTTTAGCTTCACGCTGTATCCCGCAGGAGGCAGTGTAAGCAGAGGGAACCCGGGAACCTAGTGTTAAGACACTCCGTTCCACTTCCGTTCCCCACTTTCCGACGAATTTGAGGCATTGCGTGTTGAGTGGCGGAACTCAACGCCGCGCTTTATTACCAGAGCCTTATTACCAGAGCGAAGAAATGAAACATTAAATATTTAAATTGAAAATATTAAATGTTTCATCTCCTCGACTGGCGATCGAACCCAGAATCTATCGGTTACAGTCACACGTTTGGGCCGCTGTGCCACGACAGGCCTCGTTTTTTATGTGACAATGATACATTTAACGTAAATATTTACCAAAAAATCATCCATCATTATTTAAATCGAATCTACACTATCACAAAATAACATCTATACCACGATAGCGTCATAAACTTTCCATTTTCATAAACGCGACACAATATATAAACTTCGATGGGCCCCGCAAAGGAGTGACACCCAAATATTGTGCTGGAATTTATAGCGGCCGCGGTCAACCGATGCGACAGTATGACGTATGGCGGCAGTTGTGGCGTATGGACAAATTTAATAGACTTGTTTAGAGATGATTATATATTGATATCCTAGAATTCTCCTTTTTATTTGATTAGAGAGAGAAAAAACTAGTGGGGCACGTAAGTTGAACGGAGTGTCTTAACACTAGGTTTCTAAGTTCTCTCTGCCTACTCTGCCATGTGCGGGATACAGCGTGAACCTGAAAAAAAAAATAGAATTTAATATATCGATGATTATTTTGAAAAATTGGATACTTTGTTTTTAAGTTATAATTATAATATATATGTAACAGATCGCTGTCTGTTAATGGACGATATTCAAAATATATTTTATTTGGAAAGTTTATTAATGTACTGTATATTTTGGGGCCCAAAATAGTGATTGTACGCGATGATTTTAAAAAACGGCTAAACAAATTTGAAAAAAATTCAGTATTATATTTTGGTAAACTCAACATGAGCGTATTAATTTATTTCAACTAATTAAAAAAAATAAAATGTATTTAATTTAAAATATAGGTATATTTCTACAAAATTGCTACAATTTTTTTTTCCACTTAGTTGAAATTTTAGTTTTCAATGTATTGATAATGTAATAATATCTTTGATTTTCGCGATTGTTACACATTTTAAATGAAACACTTTTAAACGGATTAATAGCGTATATTGAGTTTTAAACATTTTTGGAAATTCGACGTTTCGAACACTTTACAGTAGTCCGTCTACCCATGACCACAGACTACTGTAAAGTGTTCGAAACGTCGGGTTTTCAAAAATGTTTAAAACTCAATATACGCGATTAATCCGTTTAAAAGTGTTTCATTTAAAATATTGATAATGTCTTAAAATTGATAATATCATAAATGTTACAGAGCGGGCGAAGCCGCGAGCGGGACGTTAGTATAGAATAATGATTTAGTTTCACGCTAAGTTTTCAGATTTTCTGCGTAATCTACTTTGTGCAGGATATATTGTGAAGTTAAAAAATATTCAGACTCAACACTCTGTAAAACAAACCACACCCCACTCAAAACTGAGCAACTTGCAGCGAAATTGTCTATAGTATATAATTAAACAGCTGTGCCTTTTGAGGGGGACCAATGGAGTAGACTGAGATGAGGCAACTTATTTGGCGAGAGCCTTCTTTAATCATTATATTTGCAGGTGTTTTCTTATACTTCTACTATTTTCTACTTATACTATACTTCTAATATCTAATAATGCATGTTGATATTGGAATTTTGTTTTTTGTGTAAGCTTCATGCTGTATGACGCACACGACAGGGTAGGCAAAGGGAACCTGGGAACCTAGTGTACAATTAGTATCTTTTGCAATTCTGATGGCACCAAAAGAACATTTTAGTTTCATTTTGTTTTAGTATTTTTTTTTTCTAGACTAAACAGCGTCGCGGCGTACATAATTATTCAGCTTTTTTTGCTAAACTGTAAATAAGAGCGATAAATCGAAAATAGTATTTTTTTCTTAAATTTGAACCATAAATTTCTTATATTAGCCTAACCTTAATAATATCAGTATAGCTATTTCAGTCTAACCTCAAGCAATTCTGTCCAAAATACAGTAGCAGCTTCGATTATTGGGCTCATGAAATTGGGGCGTACAGTAAAATATGTAATTCTCACCCTCGGGTATACCGATAGTAAATTGTAAACGTGCAATGTACGGGACCCGACGTGACGGCGGGCGTGTCACGCATTTGTATGAATTAATTATTGTGTAATACAATATTATATATGAAATATTCTTTTTCTTTATATGTTATATTCTTTTCTCGGATTACTCTGTATCCTGGATATTGCAGAATAGACTAGGTATTTGGTAAGGAGAGTTAGGAGACTCGGTTCCACTTCTCACTTTTCGCAGAATTCGAGGTGTTGTGTGTAAATTGGCGGAGTTCAACGCCGACGTTGATTGAAAGACTAATGATTATTTTTCTTTTTTTTAGCTTCTCTCTGTATCCCGCATGGCAGGCAGAGTGGGAACCCGGGAACCTAGTGTTAAGACACTCCGTTCCACTTCCGTTCTCCACTTTCCGCCGAATTTGAGGCATTGCGTGTTGAGTGGCAGAACTCAACGCCGCATTTTGTTTACATTTACATTATAAATATGTATGCTTATATTATAAATATGTATTTGTTCCACTTTTACTCATAAACTACTGAACGGATACCAATAGTCATTTATAAACGTGCAAAGTTCAAGATTCAACGTCAGATGGTAAGTGTGTTACGCATTTATATGAATTATTTATTATATTACTCACTCAGTTTCACGCTTTATCCCGCACATAGCAGCGAAGACAGAGGAAACTTAAGAAATTAGTGTTAAGACACTCCGTTCCGTTCCCCATTTTCCGCCGAATTGGATGGCATTGCGTGTTGAGTGGCAGAACTCAACTTATTATATTTGAAATATTTTATACATTTTTTGCGTCGTATTTTTGTTTTAAGCTGGAAAAATGATAATAAAAACTGAAAATCAGTATGTAATTGTGATACCATACACGTGATGGTGTTAAGTTTGATTCTCAACAATAACGTTAACACTTTGGAAAGTAAAATACTTATTTTAAAAGTGTTAAAATGATTTACGTAGCGGGATTTGAATACATATTCTAAAAAAATGAATACACATATGCTTATGTCATAAAGATATACTATTAATATTACAATAGTAAAAACTACATTAAAAAGCATCGATTAACACGCAAAAAATAAAAAAAAATCCCTTGGAATCTGTTATATTGAAAACTGATTCAAATGATAGTTTTTACTAAAAATTGACCATATATGGACAGATGAAGTGATAATGATCTATACTATCTATACTAATATTATAAAGGGGTAGAGTTTGTTTGTTTGCATGCTCTTTCGCCTCAGGAGTTACTGGTTTGAAAAATTGAAAACAATCTTAAAAAGCAACGAATATTCATGCAAACTACAGAAAGAGTATCTTTGAAAATTTTAAATTCCTAGTACTTGTAATAACGAATTTTCATACACAACGAATTTTCATCAACATCAAAACGTCCCAAAAGGAATATTTATACAAAATTAAAGAGTCTATGCACTTGTACTAAATAAGTTTTCTTCGGTCTTCAGCTTCACACTGGGTGCTACGCATAGCTGGATAGGCAGGGGTAACTTGGGAACCTTGCTGCACTTTTTGCTGACTTGAATTTTTTGGCTGAACTCAACCGAAGAAATTAAGACATTAAATATCAATTGTCAAAATATTAAATATTTCATTTTTTTAAATGTGGATCTAGCCCACAATCTGTCGTACTTATAGTCACACCCTCGTGCCCCTGTACCATACCACGACAGCCATAGTATATAACCCCTTAAGAATCGAATTTCGCAAAATCCAGTCTTAGAAAGCGCTTACGTTCTAAAATCAACCCTTATGCAAAATTTCAATCTCCCAGCAATTGTAGTGTCTGGAATTTCCAATATGAGAGTGAGTGACATTTCGTTTTTTATATATGTATATAGATCGCAGTGTGACTTTTTTTTAAAGTAATTATTGATATCTTCTATAAATTTTTAATACATAAAATGGCTTTTTTGTCAATAATTTTTACCTTATATTGTAAATATATAAAGGATATATGGATTTTTTGTTACTCTACTCTATGTTTTTCTCGTATTAAATATTGCTTATGTTCATATGAGACAATGTAAAATTTTCACGGCAATAGATTTTTTTTTAAATCGGCTTAGTAGTTTTAGAGCATATTAAATTCAAACAAATAAACAAAAATATTTTTTTATCTGTTTATAATATTACTACAGATATGATCTTAAGCTGGTTCCTATATATAGAAAGGTATCAAGGGAACATAGTAATCAGATACTTTGTTCTATTTTTTTTTTATTTTTGAGACATTATGTATCGAGGGGCAAAACGAAACGCTGCGCTTTATTTTATTACCAGAGACAAAAAAATGAAAATAATTCTTATCTTCGAGTGAGAGCCGAAGCCTGAATAATATTGACAGAAATAAATACGATATTTACTTTAAAATACAGAAAAAATAAAATCAGATTCATATCATAAAATCCTCAAAACCAAAATTAAATTATCAGCGGTATCGTTTAACGAAACAAAAAAAATAACCTAAAATTTAAGCAAACTACCCTCATACCTCAATTTTTTCAGCATCCTGTTCCATTAAAAAAAGCGCTGGAAAGCGCTTCCTACGCTGTTTACAGCACTAATTAATCTTTTACCAAGGCCCGGTACTCTAAACCAATTACGTTCCTAGCCGAAAACGCGCTGTTTTTCGACTACACCAAATTGCTTTACGCGAGCTTTGAAGTGTTAAGCGTTTATTAAATTTCAAAATGGCAAAGGTAGCATCTTCTCTATGTTATATGTTCGGAACAGTAACATTAATATGGAAGGGGAAGGGTTTTTAATTTAATTTGTGAATTATATTACTTTTTTTTCCATATAAAATAGTGATATTTCAAGCTTCACGATAGATCCCGTACATGGTAAAGCAGCAAGAGCTTGGGAACCTACGGCAAAATTGAGTGTTGAGTGGCGGAACTCAACGCCGCGTATTACCTTGTTAACAGAGTAAGAAAATGTGAATATAAAATATTTCATTTCCTAGAGTGAGCATCGAAACGACAACCACTCACGTTTACAGTCGTACGTTTGTGAAATTGTGCTATGACAGGCCTCAATTATCGTAATTATTGGTAATATATGTATATACACAAATATATGTATATACCAAAATAGTAATCATTAAATATTTTGCTTTAGTATTGAATAGAGCAACTATTAAGTTTCTAGTTTCACGGCTAAACTGCTTTCCGAGCCTGTGGTAGTTAAACGTTAATTTGACTTAGAATCGAAAATGCTTCCATAAGTGTATTTCAATAAAGAATATTT
Organism: Eueides tales michaeli; assembly: GCA_018249855.1. Classification (NCBI taxonomy): domain Eukaryota; kingdom Metazoa; phylum Arthropoda; class Insecta; order Lepidoptera; family Nymphalidae; genus Eueides; species Eueides tales. The sequence goes on along the minus strand of DWMZ01004024.1, from coordinate 4,991 downwards.
TGCTGTCGATGTTCAGATATAATTTTTTTTATTAGTTTTGTAAGGTACAGAGTGAAACTAACCAACAGTTCCTCCATTCTTCAAATGCGTTTAACTGTTAACATAATTATAGATCGTTCGATCTCCACTAGAAATTTTGGATATAAATTACGGCGTTGAGTCTTCATTTAAAGTATAGAATTATACTTAACTTTATGTTCCTTCTACCTTCCCTACGATGCTTAAATATAACACAACAAAGCATAAATAAAAACCAAAATTTTCTCAACAAACTCTTTACTTGCTAATAAAATCATTACCAAAAATATATTCCTGAAGGCCTTACAAGGCGTAATCGGGCTTTAATCAAGGAGGCAGCACAAATTAATACAAAATTACCGTCGTTACCCAGCCCGGGTATGAATAAACAACTTAAAGGGCAAATAATTTTTAATTAAAGCATACAATTAACTTTGAATTCCTTTGGATGTGTTGTTCCAGTATAATATCTGTATATTAATATACTTTGTGCGTCTTGTAATAATTAAAAATGCTCATGCTTTTCTTTCTCTTCTATTGCTATGTTTTTCTTCACTCTTTCGGAATATACTGTATGTGAAGATTAACGCTATGTTTCCAAAGTGTCTATGAGAAAGACGAAATGAAAATTATCAAATTAAAATCATTCACTCAAGAAACCAAAAAAAAGATAACCTCATAACCAATGCGTCCATAAGTAAACTCTTTCTCATTGTGCCACAAAGATCTCAATAAAGCTGTAAATTTTGGGACCAATAATTTTTTTTTTTATTTTTGACAGGGAATAATAAAGAGAAAAATAATCAAAAAATAGTAATAAACTAGCTTTGTAGATCCAAATTTTTATGATTTATTGTATTTTACAAATGATCCCTTCCCATTGATTTGATACCCATATTAGGCGGACTGTATAAAAATTGGAATTCCGCCATCTTGTTGTGGCGGCCATTTTAAATAACGACAATATTAATTATATGTAAATTCATTGTCTTCAAAATAGAAATCATAATCCAAAATTAGTTATAATTATTATATATTCACTTACCTTTAAAATCACGAATCCTAGAGTATCTGTAACAAAATAATTTTATAATAAATATCCATAGAAAATATATTAACGAAGCCCTCTTGGTTCAGTAACACACGCTTTAGTTATGAATTCGGAAAAATAAACTCTATATATATTTTTTTCTCTTTTTAGGTAATATAATCTTTTTTCGGAATAAGCGAAGCGAAAGTGTAAAGCCACTCTCAACATTAATTACATTTTAATGACAGTGTCACGTGAAAAAATTAAGTATTCACTAAAAATTGTATAAGAACATTCTCACTTAATATAGTAGCCTCACGCTTTTCTAGGATAGTATTCACAGGGTATTTAAAAATAAACTGTAGTTAGAAACATTGTTCTTTATTTTTCACTTAATTTTTGATACATTCTTCAAACGAGAATCAAATTAGGGTTTATAGTTAGTTACTGCACCGCTACACCATTTCAACCTGAAGATTTCTCATTGCGCTCACAATATTAAAACTGAAAAGCCCTATTGTCTCAATACCATAGAAAGTCTGACTTATAACGTGAAAGTGAAATATCTTTAAAAGCTCAGCCCAAGCCATACAGGATATAAGGATCTTAGGCGTTTAAAAGAATTTCCTAAGAGTCCCGAGACGTAGAGTGCGAGCTCATTATGACTTTTCATTTCATTTCTTTGAATACAGCAAGCACTTCGTTAACAGAGTACGTGGTGTTGGAATTTTTCATTAAAACCTGTATTGAATAGGGCTTACAGTGGTTGATTGAGATGTGATTGTCGAGTCTTAATTAAAGGTGGTGATAAGGTTTTTTTGAAATTGCTTCTTTTAATTTTACTGAGGCCAGTCTTGGCGCAGGGGTCTAAACCCTCCAACCTATGTGAGATTATGGGTTCAATTTCAACTCGAGGAAATGAAGAAATCAACATTTAAGTTTTAAAGCTCTGGTAATGAGGCAAATAACGACATTGAGTTTTTCCACTCAATAAAAATAGTTGCGGAACGGAAGTATAATTATCAATTGAAACGAATTTCTTAATACTAGGTTTCCAGTTTTCTTCTGCCTACCCTATTATGTGCCTATAACAGAAAATTCTTAAGAACAAAATTTAAAAAAATATATAAGTTCGCTCCGATAAAATTAATGTTTTCATAGCCGTTTTCATAAATAACGCTATAGAACCGTTAATGCGCAAGTCAGACTCTTGATTGGCTCTTTTTTTCTTTTCAAACACATTTTGTTAATACATTACTTCAAGATCAGTTCCATCCATATCATTCCAGATCAAACCAACAGAAAATGTTAATGTAATAGAATGTATAAGAAAGCTAAATAAGAAAAGCTTCTAAAGCTCCCCGGCAGTCTCACGATCACCTAACCATTGTTACCTCTAGGAGACGGTTTTTTACATTCACCGCCTGAGTTTAATGTATGGCGCAAGAAAAATGAACTTTTTTCACCTTTACGCTATATCTCACACATGGCAGAGTAAACAGCGGGAACTTGGGAACCTAGTGTTAAGACACTACACAGTTGTGGCGCAGTGGCACAAGTGTGTAACTGTTATTAGTTCGATTACCGCTCGAGAAAATTAATTCTATGAAATTTTAATTTTCCCTCTAGCAACCAGGCAAAGTGTCAAGTTCGGTCGCTTAACACATAACACCTTAACTTTGAAATTGAAAAACGGAAGTGTCAAAATGTTAATTGTTTTAACACTAAAATAAGTTTCTATGGTTTCCAACTCAGATAGAGTTGGATCATACTGCGTGCGGGATACAGCGTGAAACTAAAAAAAAATATATCTTGTACTTTACACCACACGTCGTAGGCACCGGTCGTGATCTCTGAATAGTGAGATCCTTTGAATACTCGCCGGTGCAATTGACGGTGGAATCGCTAAGCCGGCACGGGAGCACGCCTTAGACACGGTCTTCTTCAGTTTACTTAATCTACTATATTGATAGTATGAATATCTATTTATATTGTGCTCTTATTTCCTTAAATTGAAATCTGTCTCTATACGTTATCCTATTTTCATTGGATGTAATTTATAACAGGTAGACACTATTTATGAAAATGACGATTTGTTACTGATAATGCATAATTCGGCGTTTAATTGTGCAATCAAAAAGGACAAAAAGCGGAAAAAGTGCTTGAAAGTTAACAGACTACTAGATTAACCTTGCTTACCCTAGAAAAATAGGAAGCGTTAGTTAATATTATTCATCCCAAGGGTAAGCGTGGCTTACCTTGTTATATCACGAAAATCTGTTTAAATATAGCATGTAACTTATTGTGATGATTTTTTTTAACACACTCACACACGCATACACACACAAACACGCACACGTACACAAACACACAAACACACACACACACACACACACACACACACACACACACACACACCCACACACAAGAATAAATCTACTTATTATCCAAATACAAATTATGATAGCGATTACAAATTATTAGAATAATATTTTACAAATAAGGTCATTATTATTTGACAAATATATATAAATCGGCACATCTGACTGACTGTAAACGTATGGCTGTGAATACTATTCCTACAAATAGAAATGAGTTATTTTTAGAGATATTTATGAAGTGCGGCGTTGATTTCCGCCACCGTCCGTTTCCGTCTCCAAAATTGAGAGGAAAATCGAACAAATTGTCTTAACACTAGACTCCCTTTGCCTACCCCGATATGCGGGATAAAGTGTGAAGCTGTTTTAATCAAATATTCATATATCCAGTAAGCATAGTGATAAATAATGCAGACAGGTGATCGGTTGGAGCGGGTGGAATCAATTAGAGGCGCACTCGTCGAGTGAGACAATAGTCGACGCTAGTTGTACAGACAACATGTAAGCAGTTTAAAGATTTTGTTATCTTACTGAAATATATATTTAAAAATGTTAAATATAAATAAATAAGTTATCGCTTATTTATATTTTTTTAATGGAAAAAACACGGTAAACGAGAGTCCTGGTCACCTGATGGTAAGAGATCACTGCCGCCCACGGCCCCGTGTAACACCAGAGGAGCTACAGGAGCGTTGCCTATCTATGAGGTGTAAGGGCACTGGGGCCCATCATTACCCAACGCGAAACGCAGTGGCCGAAGCCATTACTTAACGCCGGTTTTAATGGAGCTAGCCTATAATTAATACACATATAAAATGAGTACGTACCCTATCCTTTCAAGATATAAACTATCTAGATTTTAGAAAAACAAAATGCTTTTAAACGACACAAAAATGCAGTGCTGTTACCCAAAATTAAAACCAGTAATATTTACCACGAAAACATTTTTCTTGCTATCGCTACAGGTGAGAACAGACTCGCGAATACTCAGCCTTCGCCGTACCCGAGCGATGAGCCGCAGGTGGCGCTATAACAATATGAGATGCCGTAGATTGTACTCCGCTTTGTATTCGAAACGGTAGTACATGTATTAGTAAACACCAAATAACTAGAGTTTGTGAAATATTTGTGCAGCATAGTTTTGATATTTCAATGTACTGCTTTGATATTAAAGTTTCAGTTTATGGGAATATATAAGACTTATATAAAAAGGCTATAAAAAGGCTGTCATTAATGTTATATGTAGTATTTTCATTTCTTCGCCGTGGTATATAGGCGAACTGCGGCGTTTAGCTCCGCCACTTTTTGAAAATGTACCGAAAAGCGGAGAACTGAAATATCTTAATGAAAATAAAGTGTTTAGACACTACGTTTCCAACAACAAACTGAAAAAAATAAATAAAATGTATATAAATTATATGATAGATTTTGGCACTCTGGTGAGTCTAGTGGTGTACAGTAACTTGACATTTTAATTTTATATAGTACTCATTTCTTGATCATTACTTCGTTTCTAAAATAGAAACGAAGTAATGACTAATTGTAACTTATATATTAATAATTCT
>DWMZ01004023.1:0-12117 GCA_018249855.1 Eueides tales michaeli | reverse complement strand
ATATATATATATATATATATATATATATATATATATATATATATATATATATATATATATATATATATATATATATATATATATATATATATATATATATATATATATGTGTATATATATAAACTGCCATAGAAATATCTTAACCAACTATAATCTACTTTCGTAGTATGTGTAAGTAAGGTACTTCAATAGACATGTAAGCGTCTTATCTCAACAAAACGCGTTAATGAGAACTTCGCTGAGAGCGAGAACATTACATAAACGATAAAATAATTTAGTATTATGCATAGTATAATGATTTAAAACTTTTGTTAAGTATTTATAGCGTAGAATATGTTATCGTCGTAAAATTGGGTGTGGGTTCAATATTCACTTGACTAAAATGTTTCTTTCTCTGTTTGTTTCTTTTCCATAGAGAAGAGAAGGAAAAAGGACCTATACTCTGCTAGAGTATATATTATATTTATATACCTATATGTACATTGGAAAGCTTCTATTTATACTAACACTATAAATGTATCTACTTACTTTTTGCTATGACTTTTGACAATAAATCATATTTTAAAAACCTTGCAATTCTCGTGCTTAAAATATTTATTGGTGCTGTGGTAGCGCTGTGTTAGAGTTGGTTTCCTCTGCCTATCCTGCCATGTACAAGAGACAATACTCAGGTTCTCACCTTATCTCACTCGTGGCAGAGGAAACTTGGAAGCCTAGTGTTAAGACACTCCTCTCTGTTCCCCGCTTTCCGCCAAATTTGAAGCATTGCGTGTTAAGTGGCGGTTTAATTAACTTAAATATTAAAAGTCATTCTTCAAAATTCTTGCAATTTTCGTGCTTTAAATATTTACTGGTACTGTGGTAGCGCATCTGGAGATAGTTTACGTTGTATTATTTGTTTAAGAAGTACGCTGGCGCACCTTAACCTTTGTTTCTTTTTATTATTTCAACCAACGACTAACTAATTTATTTCATAACCTACAAAAAATAATATTTTACATATAAACATTTCAGTAGCAATGATAAAAGATAATATGATATAAAAACACAGTATACATTTTTCAAACGCGTGAACGAGCGACGTCCCGTCAACCGTGGAGAGGTCCGGTAACGAAGTTAACTCGGGCAATATACATAGAGAATATACTCATACTGTTTATTCAATTTAAATTATATTAAAACCGGCCATCGTGGTACATCGTGGTGAAAGTAACCTGTCTTTAATTTCATCTATTTATAGCTTTTTCTTGACAACTTTTAGGATACAAAGAGAATATTAACAAAAGTGTTGTGAATTCACTGGAATAATTAAATTCTATAATGCGAAATAAAGGTCTGCATGGCACAGGGGCGCAATCATGTGAGTATAAGCGCTGCGGTTGTGGGTTTAATTCCTACTTGAGGGAATGAAGTATTTAATATTCTAATGGGAAGTATAATTCATAAAATATATCTGCGGGCAAATGCATTATGCACCAATGTTATACAAACTGAACCACAATTATAAGTTTATAACATATTTATTTGTAATATTAATAAATATATACATCCTCACACGTTAGCATTTCTCAAATTACGACTTCATACATACATACATACGTACATGCATATATACATACAGATTTGCTTCATTCTATTCCTTAATCAAACCTTCTTATGTCAATATTATATGTGTTAATAACATGTTCAAGCAGATCTTTGGTAATTTATACTAAATTATATATGATAATGAGAATGTAAGTGCGTTAGGTGTTCGTTTAACTCCCACTTGGAAAAAATAATTTATAGCAGTTTCTTCCTCTAGTAACTAGACAAAGGACAGTGTTGAGTTCCGCCATTTAACATGCAATGTATATAAAAACCGGCGTTGAATAATTTTAACGCTTAGTTCCTACTGCTTTGTTCGGTATACACCCTCAAATCATTTCATTTATTTAGGAGCTACGATGCCACAGACAGACTCACATTAATACAAGTAAAACTTACAGCACCTTTTTTATTTGCACTGGCAGTTAAAAACAAAAGAAATGCCTTCATTTTGTCATATACAAAGCTGTACTCCGATCATTTGATCGTAGACACAATGTAGTTACGTAGCTCTCTGTAGAGACTGAAACTGATGCACCAGCAAAAAGTTATTGAATTTTCAAAATTCCTTACTCTATTGTTTAAAAATTGAGCTTGAAATAACTTTAACATTTAAATATTTTGTTTATCTTTTAAAAACTATTGTTATGGTGTTCCTGATATTAATTCGGTTCGAAGCATTCAAGGACATCTTTGTAAAGAAAAAAAGGAATTCCAATCTGTACCAAATTGTATACTCTTTTTCTGAATTATTGTTCATTAAGAACAAAGTCTCTGTATAAGAAAATATAAATGGATAAATCTTAATTTTTTTAGAATACTACGCAGGTGAAGCCACGAACAGAATATTTTAATATAATGATGACTTGAGAGTGTAAATGTGACAGATTGTGAGTTCGATCCCAGGTCAAGGCCACGCTTTACCTCCGTTACTTGAGAGAAGAAATAAATATATTCATCATTTCATTCCCCCGCCTGGGAATCGACGCACAGACCATCATGTTTACAGTTCAGTTACAGTTTACAGACCTGTCATTTAATATGACATGTAATGTAAGATAGATATTTAGAATAATTTTCTGTGTACTTACTTTGTCTATGTCATCTGCATACGTTGCCCTTATATGTGATGACGTACAGTGTACAGTAGTACAGACGACGTCTGCTCTATGTTGAAATATTGAAAATTATTTCCGTTTAAAACCATTTATACTATCTTACCGAGTCTTGAGATTGAAATGTACCTGAAAATTATAAAAATACAACAATTAATTTTCTTGATATCATAGAAAATAGTATTAATATTTCTAGGGTTAGAATTTCTGCTGAAATCGCCTATTTTGTTGCAGAATATTTATAAAAGTAACATTTATTTTTTCGAGTGGGGGTCAAACCTACGACCTGTACTATTCAAAAAAAGTTCAAAACTTTCAACCACAGAAACTCAGATGATTGAGCGTGATGTGCTGCATTACACTCAGTTTCACCAAAAAATAACTATAAGATTGATGTAGAAAACGTATGTATTTTTATAAATTTCCTAAATAATCATTTTTTACTTAGTGCAGAATAACATCTTAAAATAAAAATATACATAAATTATTAAAATAATTAATAGTTAACATTCTCTCTTGTTTAGCAATAATTCTAAGAAATTATTTTTGGCCAGTGGGAATTTGTAAAAGTCTCCCTACAGAGATGCTAACAATATAGATATGTTGTAACAAGAAAAATTATCCAATGCAGTGGTTTAAAAATTACACGTATGTAATGTACAGTGTACATACACAATTAAAAAATATTACCCCTCAGTATTATGGAACCCGAACTGTTGTGGACAGACATTTTTTCAATAATAATAAAAAGTTAAGTAGAGTAAGGTACAAAGTAAGGTGTAGAGAAAGCTACAAAGTAAGGTTGAAAACAAAGTAAAAAAATATTTTTTAATCTAAAACATTTCATGATGTAAAACTATTCTGTAAAATTATTTCGAATATTTCAATATCATTCACTTCCCAAAATAAATAAAATGCTTTTTAAGGGGCAACCCGTGATTTAGAAATATCGTAGAATCCCAACAAGAGGCTGTTTTTTTATCGAAGTTATAAAATACAGTAGGTTACATACGAGTACATACGTTTTTTATTATGATATATTTTTACGCGTTACTGTTTCCATAAAGCGATCGAAATCAATTCTATATAAAGACTATTTCAAGTAAAACATAATTTCTTACAATCATTTAATAAATATTAGATCCTACATATAAAATAGACGTTTCCTCGTACTGGCTACTTTAATCCAAAAAATCTCTTCTTTGATTAGGAAATCTAAATTCTAATTTATGCAACTATTTACACATGCATTTGTGTTTTGTTAACCGTCATTCATTTGTTTTTATCTGTTTGCGTCACTCAGTTTACTAGTTTAAATATCGCGTTATATACGAATACTAGTTCCGCCGTGACACGGTACGGTTTTATAGTATAAGTGCCATTAACGAGTCTAATGCTAGATTTCAATCCTTTTGAAACTTTATTTATAATTAATAAACAAATATATTAGTTAACATCTCTGGCGGCTGACTGCCCAATGTAAACCCGACGGGTGTGAGGTCGATATCCACTTAAAAGAATCATTTTAATTTCCTCGCACTGGGAACAACCCATCCAACGTGGAAAGTTTACGAAGAGTAGGGATTTGTGTGTCACAGCTCTATATACCTCAGCCTACCGGTACTGTGGGACTGCGTGAAGCTATAGAAATATATAATTGGCATCGATTGACTAAAAATTGAAATTATAATATAATACAGAGATGCTAACAATATAAATAAGTTGTAATAAGCGAATTAAACTTTCGACGGAGCTTGGTGAGAACGAGTGGCTTAGTTGGTCGGAGCGCTTGGACGGATTCCAAGAGACGCGGGTTCAAATCCTGCTTCGTTCAAATTTTTATACGTTTTTAAATTTAGTATGCCTAATATTATTTTACCTAACACGTATCTGAAATTGTAAGTTATAGTAGTAATATATAATGTCACGGAAACCGCTTAGTACCTTGATCTCTTCAAATTTATCATTCCATACTTATAAATTACCTTCAAACGTTCAATTTTACTGTTACAACAAAAACACGAGGAAACTCTTGAATATTGAATAGCTTGAAGAGTCCTTGATACGTTCAGGTTAGACAACTCTATTTGGAATTCTACGGTACGGTGTATATTGAACTGTTTGGTGTTTGGTCAGGAACTTGCACTTGCAGTATTAAGTTATAGCACTACCCTATTCAGAGAGCCGTGTGATAAAAGTTATTTAATATTTAAAATTAAATTTATAAAAATCTCACGACAAATATGCTAACGATATAATATATATAAATTCTTACAAGTGTATGATTTTTTTTACGTAGCTTAATAAGATTGGTTGAGACCTGTCGTGGCGCAGTGGCACAAGCGTATGTAACCGACAGATTGTGGGTTCGATCCCCACTCGAGGATATTAAATATTTAATATTTTCAATTTAAATATTTAATGTTTCCATTTCTTTGCTCTAGTAACAAGGCAAAACGCGGCGTTGAGTTCCGTTTCCGCGTTTTACTATGTTATCAGAGCGATAAAAACAACAAAATTAACTATTTCTTTTCCTCGAGTGAAAATTGAACCATATCCTGACGCATTTACAGTCGCTCGTACCTCTGCGCCACAATAAGCTCCTGAATATATTTAAAAAGTACAATGACGACATTAACAACTTTATGAAAGTATTTCTCAATAATTCAACGACTATCGCCGTCTAGATACTCCATCTTTTCGTCTAAAGTCTACATCAATTATTTTAAGAGCTGTTAGAGATAGCTTACAACGTTGAGCTTTACAGTCATAATTAATTAGACTACTTCATATTAGAGATAAACGCTTGGAAATCAAACGAATTGATTGAAAAATGAATATTCAAACTTTGGTAAATATCTACGTTACGTTATTTTTCATTAGCGCCCTGTTCGTGGCTTTGCCTGTTTGAACTACACAACTATATATTTAATATTAATTTTGTCGAACAAAATAATCTGTATTGATACATTTTTATTATTTACGAATCGATTGGAATAAGCCAGTCACAAAATTATGAGAGAAAGTTACCGGTTTAGTGTGTTTTACAGATTAGCGCAAACAAACGCACACGCAGACAAACAAGAAAATGAAATATTATTTTTGTTCTATTATATTAATAAATGCCCCTAATATTTTTTTCTTACATATCTTTCATGCACAGACAGTGATTAGTTACACATTCACAATTCGTACATACTCGTATACGTTCAAATTTCAAGACGTGCGTGTGGAGTTACAAAATTTAACGTCACGATTTGTCTATCTGAGTAGGGAAAAAAATATGTTCCCTGGATGAGATACAGAGGACAGAACCATTGCTATTGCGTCATGACAGCCTCTACTGCGCACTATAATTATTATATAACGTAACGAAATGAAAGGACATACAATTGTTCTATTTTTGTGTTAAATTTGTAAAAATCTCCCTACAGAGATGCCAACAACATAAATAAGTTGTAACAAGCGTATAAAAATTTCGACAGAGCTTGGTGAGAACGAATGGCTTAGTGGTCAGAGCGCTTGAACGGATTCCAAGAGGCGCGGTTTAAATTTAGTATGATGTTCTTTTGTAAGGAATAAATGATCATTTATTTTTTAAAAAAAAAATAAGGTATTATTCCACACTTAAGAATGAAAAAAACTTGTTTAGAAAATAAAAAAAAGACTTTCTACGGTTCCTAAGTAAATCTCTTTTTTTAACAAGCTTTTATTAGTTTCAGTCATCATATTCTTTATATCATATGTTATTTAATTATGATTAATTAAATAACATATGATATAAAGGATATGATGACTGAAACTATATAATTCACTTATACTTATTAATTATCAGCAGATGTTACGCGATAAAAGTAAGTTCTGAGGAGCTCATAGTTGTGGCAATTCTAAATGAGGAAATGAGAGATATCCTCAACATCACACTGTATCCCTCTCATGGCGGGATATGCAGAGGAAACTCGTAGGGTTAAAACACTTATTCCTCATCAAGACTTTACCATTTCCCACTTACCGCTAAATTTTGGTATTGAATATCAATTGGCATACTCAAAAAAAGAATCGAATTTACAGTCGCCCTCATTAAAAACATAAGATAGAATAAAGGGTCAGAGCGTTACACTCTCACTATTTTAAGGCAGTGCATATTGAGTAGGAGAACTCTAAAGCGGGCTTTTTCTTTTTACCAGTATTAGAAAATAAAAATATTGAATAATTACAACTATTAATTAACATTAAAACGTTTGTGCTACTACTAACATAAATTATTCTGAAGATGGAAAAGTCGTGGCTACTCTACATTGGTATTTAATTCTCATTCACTCGTAGGTATTTGAAGAGACTCGTCCATCCGCATCCGGAATACTAATCATAGTTAACGAATAATGCTAAATATAAATTTTTACTTTTTTTATCTTCACATTGTTTCCCCCATATAACGCGGCAGAGGAAATATGGTACAGCACTCCGTACCGTTCCGTTCTTCATTTTTCCCTGAATTTTAGGCATTGCGTGTTGATTGTCGGAATTTAACGTGACGGAGATAGGTAATGAAAATATTAAATTTCATTTCCTCCAGAACCACTCGCGTTTACAGTTGCACATTTGCGCCGCTGCGCCACGACAGGACTACTTAGACTAAAAAATAAAATATGTGATATCATTTTTAAGGCATCCTGTGGCGCAGGGGCTCAAGCGTATGACTGTAAAAGCGACATTTTATGAATTCGTTTCACTCGAAGAAACGAAATATTTAATATTTTCAAATGAAATATTTGATATTTTTACTTCTTTCTTGTGTTGAGTTCCGCTACTCAACACGCAACTCAAATTCGGTCTACCGAATATCTATATTGGGAAAAGAACGTGGTGTCGTAACACTAAATTCCTACATTCACTATGCCTACATTGCCATGTGCAGGATACAGAGTGAAGCAAAAAAAAATATGAGACTTAGAGAAGTCTCATATTTTTTTAGCTTCATTCTGTGTCTATGTGAAGGATACGACGTAAAACTGAAAAAACACTTATAACCACTGCAGTAATAACTTAAAAACTTGTGTTATTAACATGAAAAAGGCTTGGTTTGCTGCTATATTTCTGTAATAACAAGAAGTCCTTCACGTGTAAAATGTAATGCCTTATGAACCAAATAAATGTTAATAATGGTAATTCCTTGAAGAAGTTCGTTAGTAATATTCATTGATTTTTAATATGACTTCCAAAAAAAGTCTTCACGTTGTATACTCCAGAAAACAGAGAGCAGAGGGAACCTAAAGTTATGTTAAGCTAATTCATTTTCCTATTTTCGTAATTTTTTCTGCCATTGCGAGTTGATTGACACTCTTTAATATCGCATTCTATCTTGTTACTAGACTCTGATTCACGCTGTATTCAGCACACGGCAGAGTAGGCAGAGGGAATTGGGAACCTAGTCTTCAGACACTCCGTTCCATTTCTCACTTTCCGCCGAAGTTGAAGCATCGTGTGTTGAGTGGGGGAACCTAACATCGCGCTTTGTCTTATTACCAGAGCGAAGAAAGGAAAACATTAACTATTGAAATTGAAAATATTAAACATTTCATTTACTTGAGTGGAGATCGTACCCACAGCCTGTCGCGTTTACCCTCAGACGCTGTGCCCCATACAAGTATAATTTCAAAGATATGTAAAAATATCTTACCCAATTATTCAACTAAATGGTGACTTTTAAAATTACAGACGATATTCAGCAAAAAAGCCTGAAACGTTATATTGAGGCTGAACATTGGTGACGGTACATTTATTTTTCAGGTCTACTAGAGACGAGGATTTTAGATTTTTACCTATGTAGTAGTGGTCCCGGTGCGGCTTCGCCCGCTTATACTAAATGAATATTTATTGTACAGGAATTAAGCGTAATTATCTTTGCTTTTTTGCATTTAATAAATGATAAATAAAGTATTTTGCACTTTTCCTTACCTTCTTAGTAAAAAATTTCGTATTATAAAAATATTTAGTTACTTTGCAATCCACCTAGAAGATAAGTGCGCGCACGACATACGCTATTTTTTGTGGATAAATTTCAAATCCATCGGGAAATTCACCCTTTCTACCTTTTAAAGTCAGTCCTATATAAAACGGTTCAGTGGTTCCAAAAAACAGAAAAACAGACACAGATCAAACATATTAAAATTGTTTGTTTGTATTTTGGTATTGTATAAATAGCTATGTGCACTTGGAAAATACGGTTATTTTAGAACTACAGATAGACACTTCATTTTATTTATATCTCTACATGTAGTAACTGTGATGTGAGGGAGTGGGACAAGACAAGGCTTGGTGTTGAGTTACGTCGATCAACACCCTTTTTCGTATTGAGACGGCAGACCTACTCTGCTAAAAGGAAAAATGTCATAAAAATATTCACATTTACACAATATAAGTTATCGTGATTCCCGTAGTAAGTCTATATATAATTTTTTTTTCTTTTCCAGGATAGCAAAATATGGGTAGTAAATATTGTAGGTAGTTAGCTAGTACATTTAACCATTTTTTAAATAAAAAACTACTGCACTATATTCACCATTTTTCGATAGATTTTAAGACGTTGCGCTTTGTCATAATGCAACTTGTATATAAATTAGCTCGTCGTACCCTGTGTATAGCAAGCGGAAGCAACACTAGGTTCCCACCTAGTGTTAACAGCGCAGAATACCGTTTCCGTCAAATCACTTCCGTTCCCCACTCTACACCAAATTTAAATGCAGTCTTAACTTTTATATCGTGGTACCTCTACATAGTAAATACTCATCCATTTAGCAGAAATTTTAATTTTCAATGTGTACATAATGTATTAAAATTAATAATATTATTATAAGACCAAAGTAATTGAGATTAGTAAACAATGTAATTTAAGCTGGCGAAGCCGCGGGCGGGTCACTAGCTTGTTATAAGGTTATGAGTATTGAATTCTACCATTACTATAACGTTACCATTACATTCATTGATTCACGTCCTAATGTCACCGACTATACTATAAATCAAGCAAAAACAATAAAAACTGACGATGAATAGAAAATATTTGATAACTTTCATTTTTAAAGGTTAATAGGTCATTCACGGGTGAAAGTCACTTCAAAAATATAAAATTCAGGTACTTTTTAAATTTTTGAGTGTCTTAAGTCTTATCTCTGATTTACGTGCCTTTTTATTTAAGATTTCATGTTTTTATATTTTAGCTACATACAATTGTAATACTGTTGTATTATAAACTACTTGGATAAGCTCTGAGGACGAACACTTGGGATATTCTGTATTCGAAAAATGACACAAAAAAATTCGCGTAAATTAATTTATTACCTTAAGATTGACAAAGACTGGAGGTTCAATAACATATGCTACTACTACTTTGTTTGCGTGAACTGTAAAACTTGATCTTTTTGTATTTACCTGTTAGCTTAGCATTACTTCTTTTTTCACCGCCGACGCACAAGGAGGAGTTGTTCTAAGTTTGACATGTCCATCGGTCTGTATGAACTGATTTGAGTGAAGTTCGTTATAGTCAAAATACTTGCCTATTGTGATGGCTTTTAGCTATGATTTGTGAAAGATAGATTAGCAGTTTTAGAGCTGTAAGTTCTTTGCCAAGATAAGGTATATCTTCAGTTGGGGTCGTTTTCCTATTTTAACTAAAATATTATGTGAATTAGTTTATTTTTTGACAAATATAAATTTGTAACCCTATCCAAGTACCAATATATCTTAGAGCCAAACAGCGATACCTTTTGTAAGCCATTGTTCTTCGATAAAACTTTCGCCAACTTTTGATAACGACATAAAACCTACATACAACCTATCCCGTTTACGGCCACATAAACGTACGATTTTAAGGGTGACTGGTTGCTATTCATATTTAAAATGTGAACGAATATTCATATACAAATTTCGGGAATTCACGAAAATAGCGTTAATGTTGGTTGCTGCGTAAAACCAACAAGCGGTCATCGTTCACTGAAACACGTTCAAATTACGCCATAGAGGTGCAGCATAAAGTAGCTGGTCCCAGGTAGGGGGTTGAAATCAATATTTACTATAGACAACATTGAAAAAGCTATATTTGAGATGGTTCTAAAAGTTTATAAAAAAATCTTCTTTACTCAGTGTGGAATATTGCTATTAAATCTTTTAAAAAAAAATAATATCCCTTTGCGGATATACGTACTTACTTTTAAAACTGTATCTACACAATTTATTGTCGCAAAACGATACTCAAAAGTAGAAAAACTCTACCTTTCCCAATACATGTTAAAGATGAAATTTAAAAACTGTTCGTTTAATATAATAGAATACTAGCGACCCACAAGCGACTTTGTCGGCTTAAAGTTATTGTTAAATTATAGAACATGTTAGCTTAAATTGAAGACAATGTGCTATTCTAATGTATTAGCTACATTACTGAAAATATTTTTTTAATTAATATGCAACTTTCATCTCCTCACCCTTGTAATAAAGAAAAGTCCGAAGTCAAGTTCCGCCATTCAACACACAATGCCATCCGAATTCCACAGAAAGTAGAATGGTTCCGCAGAAGTTTTAATACTGGGTTCCCAGGGACCGTAGTATTAGAACTGTTCTCTCTGCATCTTGATGCTCTTGCATTAATTTTCATGATTTTCAACTTAAATGCAATAAATTAATTAGAAATATATCTGTTTAATTTAAAAATAAATTTTAAGTAAAACATATTTCAAATGACCGCTAAAAGAAATTGGCAACCTCTCAAGAGCGAGAGGCGCTGTGATGAGATCGCTGTCTTCATTAGCGAGAGTGGCGACTGGCGGAGATTACGAATATCATTTTCATAAATACCTTTTTTAAAACAAACTACTTTGTTTACAAAATGTTGTATATCACTTTAAATATCTTAAAAATATTTAATAAATAGGATTGTGCTCTTGCGAAATGATAAGTCTAAGCCAGTATCTTTGCATAGTGGAAATTTGTAAAAATCTCCCAATCAAAGATACCAACAACACAAATGACCTTGCAACAAGCGTATAATAATTTCGACGTAGCTCGATGAGTACATATGGCTTAGTAGGTAGGGGGCGCTTGGACGGATTCCAAAAGGCACGGGTTCAAATGCCACTACGTTAGGTTTTTGTACCTTTTTTTAAAAGGTATTTATTATGTACTAGCGGCTTCCCGCGGCTTCGCCCGCGTAGAAATAGTTTTTTTTTATGAAAACTCCTGAATTTTAACTGCCTTCAGCACTTTAATTCTTATTTGCATAATGATGAAGAGAATGGATTTTTTATATTTAAGAATAAGAATATAATATCGGATGGGTCATTAAGTTATGCGAAATTTAAAAATCATAGAAAATATCGACAAAGCTTAGGAATGACAATCTTCTTTTATACTTGTAATAAAGCAA
>DWMZ01004022.1:0-12120 GCA_018249855.1 Eueides tales michaeli | reverse complement strand
TTTTTTTTTTTTACCGTACAACCTCCTTTGTGTGTTCTCCATTCAACGTGACATTGGCGAAGTGATTCTGTGCTCAACTGGCACACTCGGAACGCCATAAATAAAAAGAACTGAACTGAACTGAACACAAGGTAAGCCGCCTGCTATGATTTATTAGACCCCGTTATAAACAATATAGTGAATTTATACCGTTGACTTCTAAATCGCTGAAATTTCAAAATTAATAACGGAGGTCTTGGCGTAGATATAAATACCCATTAATATCAATTAACCTTCTTCCACCAGATATTAAATTTATAATACAGTGTGAGGGTATTGTCGTCGCGCGCCGGTTTTCATCAGCTATGTAAATTATTTTAAATGGCTATCTGATAAATATATCATCTTAGGGTAAGCTAGACTTAGTGAAATATTACTGAATTTCTGTGTTTTAGTGTATAAAAATAATTTAAAAACGAATTGTGTGTAACATATAGATAGCAGTTAAACCGGAAACTTTCATAATATTTATTTATATTATGTCATTTTATTCTTGCATTATTTTGCTCATTTTACTTATTTGCATAAATAACTGAAAATATGTTGTGTCTGTTTATCTGTTATATTAAGAATAAGTGACCGAAGAGACACTCGCCTATGATAAAAAAAGGAGCCAGCCAAGAAGTGAAGCTCTCTAGCGTTTTATAAAAATCTGTCTCATCGCGTCAAGCTGACAGATTATCATGTATGTGAACGTCAATAAGGCATTATATTTCTTATTTTCTATTGCAATTCTAAACTTATAATATTTTCATGCAATTTTTAAATTGATAAAGAAAATTTAGTGTTAAAAACATGTATTTTGAGGCGTGTCATGGCGTAGGGACACAAGCATGTGGGTTCGATCCCTATTCGAAGAAATTAAATATTTAATACTTTCAATTTAATATTCTCACTCCTTCGCTCTGGTAACAAGGCGTTGAGTCCTAATGATTCAATTTTTTATCTTAATCGTTATTTTAGCCGTAGAATATCGACACAAATTTATTACGAGAAAAAGAGCATTCAAGTGTAAAGATTTAAGAAAATGTTACTTAAATAAAAACCAAATTAAGACTTAGAACGTATGACTTATTGATAAGAGAAATATACAAATTTTCTAAAAAATATTTAAAAAAATACTTAGTAAATGATGTATCTTTTTGTTGAACAATGTTAACTTTTTGATTATTTCGAAACTTATAATATTTAGGTTGACTTTCTTCACCGCCAAGCTTTGTTGGTGCTTAACATTGTTCAAAAAAATGATACATCATTTACTAAGTAATTTTATTTATGCATTTAATGATAAGGTTAATTTTGACCAATAATCTCTTAGATTACTGGATAACTTCGACCAAGCAAACTTTTCATTTTTTTAATATTAGTAATGATCTAGATAGTTTAATATGAGGATAAAACAATATCCTACGCTAATAGCTGTCTAGTTATATATTTTATTTTGATTTAGAACCTGTTTGCTCTAACACAGCAAAGAAAACATTTCCTGTCTAGTATAGTCGTATATAGGGCACTCGACTAACTCGTAGAGCGACACGCAATATTGAAGTGATTATTATCCTGTCTTGAACTAAAAGTGTGATAATACCTTCAATTACTGCAATGACGCAAATAATTTAAATTTATAAAAAAAACCTAGCTGTCACGTTGTCACTCAGTGGGTACCGTCTGACTGATAACTCGATGTTGTAAGTTCGATTCCCACTTAGGCGAGTGTTAAATTTTACTGGCTTCACTCTGGTAGACAAAATGCAGCGATGTTAGCTGCACATCATAACCCTCATATAGCCAGACCAAACAGAGAAAAACTAATGTCAATCTCACTCTATTGTCAGATTTTCACCACCAAGATAACACATGTTAAATGAAGATTTCAATGTCGCATTTGATTTACCATACTGGAGAAATTAAAATAGTTACTGCGAGTTTATTTCGAATTTACAACCATCGCGTTTGTAATTAAATATTGTTGCACTGTCCCACATACTCTATAAATAGAGAAAACCAGTAGAATTGGCTTTTTCCTCTCTCCTATATCACGTGGAAATATTTTGGTTTTGGCTGTCAGAATTATTTCACTTTGTTGACTGGTAGAGTAGTGTGTAAGGAGTATTCGTGCGTAACACCTCATCAGCTGTATACGTAATATTTTTGTATAGATAATCCGTCCTTTATATTGTTATTGTGACACGAAATTAATTTTATGAGTCTAAAGTGAATTTTGTGTAAAAGATTTGAAAAATGTTGTGCTACTTGGCGTAGCTCAAGACCGCACCTTGACATTCAGGAGAAATGAAAATAAACACACCAGTTCGTTGATACTATACTATTATATTATCACCTAAGTAACGAGGAACTGCCAACTTACATAATGATACATAAATAATAATTTAATCAAATTATAAAATTAAATACAAGGTGAGGAAAGGAGTTCTTCCCTACTTGCTATCTATCTAGTTATTTAGGGTCGTACTGATGATAAATGCAGGGTCAGCGTTTTTATTTATAGACTTCCCGGACCCTAACTTATGTAGATTACCCTACACTGTACGAATATATTTGATTCTAATGTTATACCTCTATGTGACCAGATTTTTCTTTTTAAATGTGTTTGTAAATAACAGTAGCCCTACCGGGGCGCAGGGGTGCAAGTGTGTGACTGTAGATTGTGGGTTTGATTCCCACTCTTAGAAATTATATATTTCATATTTTATTTTCTTCGCTCTCGTTAAGTTCCACTACTCAACACGCAATTCCTCAAATTCAGCGCCAAGTAGGGAACAAAACGGAGTGTCTTAACATTGGCTTCCCAAATTCCCTCTGTCTACCCTGCCTTTTACGGGAAACATCTTCTTAAGCTGAAAAAAAATAAAGAAAAGAATTAAGTATATCACTAAGAAAAAATGAATTGGTAACAAGTTTTACCACTAAACGTGTGTTTAAATATATCATTAAATATATCATTTGTTTTTTTCCGTATCCGCACCTGTAAAAATCATACATACATATCTTAGCAGTTCCTTTATTGCAGTTGAATAAACTAATTTAAGTTAATAATTCTATTTAATCTCAACTCGGTTTCGTAAAGTCCAGGTGCAGTTGGAGACGGACTTACCAAAGTAACTTGTAACTTTTTTAATATTCCCGCTGAAAAAAGATATTTCGAGAACTAAAAGTATTAAAAACTTGACTACTAATTTTGTTGTATTAAATTTCAATTGGAATAGTTCGCCAAATGGATTCAAAAAGAACACTTCAGCGGAGTAGCTCGAAATGACTAACAGTTATTCGTTTAAAATTGAAATATAGAATTTTCATATTTGCGTTTCTTTTTAATAATATTGTTTAAATTAGTGACGCTACTGAAACTGTCGATCACCAGTCGAGGAATTTAAATATGTAATATTTTCTAATTAAATATTTAATATTTCCATTTCTTCGCTTTGGTCACAAGGCAAACTCTCACTCCTTTCTCCAATCAAAATGCATTTCTTTAGATATTAATCATTTTAAATAATGTTGCCACCCCTAATTAATAAGAGCAGCTTAAATTACAATTTTATTTGTTTATATTTGTTTTACAAGTGGATATTGAACCCACAGCCGTCACATTAACATGTCTTACACGAGGTCTTATCGGGCTATATTAGTTTAATTGAATACGAACTACTTTAAATAATTTTTAAAATAAAGCACTTTACAACTCTACGAGTATATTTCATTGGACGTTTGTAAGGATTCAAAGAATTATGGACTTTAGAAGTTCTATAAGTCTTTGTAAAAAACTTTATTTAAGCTTCTTTTATTAATGTAAAATTTTGGTTTTTTAAAATTTCTTTACGTTGCCACTTTTGACACTTAATAAATTATAAAGTATTCTTTTTTACTCTTATTCCAACATGTTTAACGTGTTTTTCTTTACTTTATTTTGCAGATACTGGATATCTGATTACACAAGGATTAAAGGCCGCACTTTGTAACCACACTAAAAGAACAATATTACTTCAAGTAAATCAATAAACATCTTTACGAATTCCATATTTTTCTTTAAAATGGATAGAATAGCGACTTATTTTTTTTATTCAGTTTCAAGCTGTATCCCGTACATGACAGAGTAGGGAGAGGGGAACCTAGTGGTAAGATACTGCGACCCTTTCCCTACTTTAGATAGATAAATAAAATGTTTTTAAAACCTATGTAAATATTATTTTTGTTCTATAATTGTTATATATAGATGTATGTGTGTCAGTAAATAAATGCAGAAATATGATATACACCATGTTACGACAATTTACAAATTTTGATCAGGGTAATCTTTTTAGTAAACATACAAAATTAGAACGTCATATAGCGCTTGAAGGCTTTTCAATAAGCGTAAATTCAAATCCCGCCACGTTTAATTTATATCCTCCTTGCACTTTGTCTTATTACTATAGCGAGGCTCTAGTAATAAGACAAAGTGCAACGTATCCACTACTCAATACGTAATGTCATGAAAATTTGTGATTACGTGAAGATCGAATATAATACGAAGTTAGAAAAAATAAATAATTAAACTAAATACCTTTTACTGCCTTTCTTGACTATTTGAACCAAACGTCTCACCTTTACCTATTTCCAGTTGTCCAACTTTTACAATGGTACGTCTATTTGCATAGCGACGACTGCAGTTTAAATGAATTCGTAAGTAAGTTCAGCTCAGTGTTAGTTTGACTTCATTAATTTACATTGAAATCACGCCTCGACTTTTTAAGATTTCATTTGTAGTTTATTGTTTTTTTTTTCATTTCATTGAAATTTATGTCACTTATTTTTTAATTTTTCATATTTTTACGAAAGTTGGATAGAATTTAATAATGAAATACTTATCTTATAGAGTCTTATACTAATTTTAGTTGGCGCAGATGTTTTTTACATAATTGTATCTATTTTTATAAAAAAATTTTACATTCTCCCTTTATGCCGTATATAGAAGGGTAGGCAGGGGGGGTCCTAGTGTTAAAACAATCTATTTCCTCTCTGTATAAAGCAATTTTTGAGACGTTGCGTGTTGAGTGGAGGAAACAAAACATTGCGCCTTGTTTTGCTTCCAGAGAAAAAAAATAAAAACATTTTATTCTGCCGAGTTGTAATCGAACCTGCAATCGGAGAGATTAACAGACAGAATGAATATGACTTCATTCTGAATGAAGACAAAGATTGGCGTTGAGTTCCGCCACTCAACACGCAATGCCTCAAATTCGGCGGAAAGTGGGAAAAGGAAGTGGAACGGAGTGACTTCACGCTAGTTTCCCGGGTTCCCTCTGCCTCGTGCGGGATACAGCATGAAGCTAAAAAAAAGAATATGACTTAATCATTGTTAAAATGTTTAATGTAAGCTACATTAACACTTCCTAATACAGAAATAATGAAGCATTGCGGCGTAGTGTTTTCGATTCTCACTTGGGTTAATGAATTATTTAGTTTTGTTATTGTTGTTAGAACAAAAAGAAAGATGTTGGCCAATATCTCAAATATTGGACTTAAAATAGACAACTTGTCATCTGCCTATCGCTATTTGCGAAATACAGCTTTTATAAGTAAATTTATACGATCGATTATAATAGAATGTATCTTATTCTCCTTACATATGAGTACGCGTCACGCATGAATACAACGCTAACGCTTCGAATCTTCCCTCATGAATATGCGCGGCGTATCATCAATAAATCTGTTATAATTGTCCGGCGAAATGTCACGGATCAAATGAATACCGGAACATCACGTATCCGGCGCGTAATGCTCTTTATGTCTCAGAGGGTGTTATTTGACTGTTGTATTGTAGTTGGTTAATGGACTTGATAGTTGAGGATTCAAATACCAATATATACATATTATATAAACTATTTTTACTCTTGTTTTTGTGTTGTAAAGAAAGAGCGCAAATATTAGGAAACTTTGTTCCTACTAGTTATTTTTCAATATTCTTGCGCAGTGGAATTTACTACTAAGCTGTATCCCGCATGTATAAGTTCGATCATGTCATATTATTTAGTTTCTTAATCACTAGCGAATAATGTTATCTTTAAAATTACGAATACTTCTACACATTTTTTTTCTTGAATTTCAATCACTTAAATATTTATAATCTGGTCGAGTCTGCCCATGCTTGTCGCCATTGCTGACTCTCCTCTGACGATACTTTTAGTACCAGGGTGATTTTGTCTAAGCCTAAGTAATCACATAAAGTGTGAAGCTAAAAAATGATCTAAAATACATAAAGCACGTTCCTTACAGAGTGACTGACATACAAAGCCTAGATGAAACTACAAGATCTCTTGATAAGATAGAATTTACCATGCGGGCTGGTTAGTGAGTAAAGGGGATCACTAAGAAAAGATTTGTTGGAAATCTAACGGAAAAGGTAATAAAGTTCTGTCCGCGCAAATAAAGTAGGGTAGGAGGGTAGTCGTATTACTGACAGACATCCGTAGTCCGTAGATATAATCAATGTCACCTATATAATTTAAAGAAATGAATAAAGTTAAGTTATGGTACTCAGTATTTTATCTAACTCATGACCTGACATTAAACTTGCGACTCAGGTGTAGGCTTCAGGGGTCCCTTTATATTGCACTAACACCTTCATTGCTTCAACGTAATAAATGAAGGATCAAATACGTGTTATTACAAACAGGTCATAACTAAATTTATAATTAAAATAGTAATGAATTCATTAAACAGTTAATGATGCAAATAGTCGAGGTTTGCCAGTGGCAAACACCGAGTAATGTACCACCACGCCACGGCAGAGCCAAGATTGACCGTCCAATGCCGGTGCAGCCTTTTGTATAATTGTAAACAAACAAATTGAATTATATAATGTATAGAGAACTCGTAAAACGTAACGACATACATATACTTAAAAAAACATTTGAAAAATAGCAATAATACATATTAAGAAGTAAGGGCTCGTTGCTTACAAAAGCAACATTTACGAGCGCGCGGGGATAGAACAGATAATTGCATCTTTTGTGGCCTCCGAATAGACCGCCGTCAAAATTCGCTCGTCGTCGCTGTTTACAAACTTCTTTTGTGTAGGTATTTTTATACATTTTCAAAGATCTTAGTAAAAAAAATACTGTGATATTTCGTTCTTTTATTAATAAGATGGACTGACAAATTACTTACAAAAAAGCAGCTTTATGCTTATTCTCGTAAAACAGCAAATTTTAGGGGAGCCTAATGTTAAGGCACTCCGTCCGCCCCATTTGTAGATACAATTTCTTTGACTTAACATTAGACTCCCCTCACATTTGCTGTTTAAGTTCAATTTATTTATTGTATTTATCGTAGTAAGAATGTGACGTTAAATTTATGAATCGGCTGTCTTTAAGCAGATACTTAACAAAAGATAAAAAATAAACTGTTTTATTTTAAGCATATTTAAAGTTGTATTCCACACTGAAGATAGAAATATGGATGATTTCCAGGAGTCGCAGGTTCTACACCCGATACATTTAAATTTTAAAACATTTTTTACGATGCAATTTACGTTTTTTTTGTTTATTTCTTAAAAACACATACTCTTTTCTCTGTATGGTTTCATATAAGTTATTTACAGTAACGTAAGTTTAATCATGTGTTCATTTATCCTGATTGTTTATCTGAAGCTCTCATCTGCAGAGTAAAGTGATTTATATCAATTAATAATAGCACAAACCTTTCATAATGAAGAAAATTAATTTATCCGTTTAAATCCCTAACCACAGTAAGGTGAAGTTATTTCGTAGCTTTTACTGTACAGATATGATAATCTATTTGTGGTTTTTCATACAGTAATTTATTTAGTGGGATTTGAAGGTGCTTTTACTTAGTTATTTAGTCTAACTAGACTACAATACTGTGTCTTTTCATTCAAGGTAAGTTTACTCTTAAATAGCAAATTTGTAATTAAAATTAGATAACGAAAACGTCGGCAAAATGATAAAGTGCGGCTTTGAGTTCCCCCACTCAACTGGCAATATTCCGAAAATTGTACAGATTTCATAGAACAAATAAAGTGTAGGGTGTCTCATACAAGGTTCTCTCTGTATATATTGCTAAGTGTAGGATACAGCGAGCAAATAAAAACAAATATATTTCTTCTTCTTTAAAATTATTTTTCATCTGACAGCTGCTATTTGTAGTACACATTTACAACTTTTCAAGTACAGCATTTGTAGAATATATGAAGTATTCATGTAGTTCAACTGCAGAAGATTGTTTAGAGTGTAACTCCGACGCGGTTTGATTTCAAGTTGGAGATACGACGTATATTACTAAAAACTTTTACTAGAACTTTATATCTGGCGAGTTTTAATATTTCGCTTTATATTCGCTTAATATTTTTTTGAGTTTTGAAACTGTGATAATCAGTTAAATATACTTTTACTGCTTTCACATTTGTACTATACAAAGTAGACTGAAATAAAATATATCAAAAGTTTATTCTCCGCTTTAACATGCTATTGAACAAAAAAAAATCTATAATCCAAAAATAAACTGCATTTAGAAAACTTAACAATATTCTGAACGAGCGTTAGTCTACTATAGAAGTTACGTTACGTTAAGTCTGTACGCGATGTCGTAAAGCTACGACAAGCATCAATTTTTATACTTAACTTTGTAGATAATGTCCGTCAAATTCCATATATCTTCTTCTGACTATCCATAATTATAATAAACATATACAAATGAATAAAATAATAAAATAATTTCAAGTACGCACTTGTATCTTGGCCACAACATCTTTGCTGAGAACGAAAACTTGATTTTCATCGCACCACTGTTTTGTAGTTTAAAATTTAAAGCACTTTATTGAAGTCACGATAAAAGCTCATAACTTACTTCTATACTAAACTAACACTCGCTTAGTTTAGTTTACTTATAGCTGTTTGTTTTAGTATTATAGTTTTTTTTTATTTAATCGAATTTTCTTAGATAAGGTATAAAAAATGACGTAGAGGGACTCGCGGCAATCACTGACGTACATGTCGTTGTTTAGTTCCACCTCACAGTAAGAAATGTTTCGAACACGGTATTCACAGTATTCTGACATTAGGAGGTCTTTATAGAAGGGTTTCTATATGCGATATAAAGGGTGATACTAAAATAAATATTAACGATTCCTTAGTTTGTTCTTGTTATCAAACAACACTGAAGAAAATAAATAATGTTATTAATTTATTACTCATTAAAAATAATGTTTTATCAATCAATCATTGTTATCAATAATGTAAAACTTTAATCACGAAAACATACTAAAAGATCTTTATTGTTCATCGTTTAATCATACTGAAAGCGTCGCGTTTCCAGTGATGTGCACTTCAGAGTTACTCGTTCCGCTTCATATTGATACGATTGGCTTCAGTTCTTTGAAGCTTTACCTTTAACCAGAGACACTTTGCGACTACAGCTTTATTTGTGTTTTCAACGCCATGTAAGTGTATTATATACACCATTTTCGTTCTATACTCGTATGATATATTCTGATATAAGTATTGAAAGAATTAACAACCATCTAACTCTCAACGCCATGCTCAGGCTTGTTTTTCTACGCTTATTTTTAACATTTTTAAGGCATCATTCGATTCAGAGACGAAAAAAAAATACTTTTTCAGAACGAGGAAATTAATTTAAGTAGTTCATCCCCCCAGATGTTTCCCCGGTTAGCACCACGTACTCAATATAGATGGCAAATTTATTCGATAATTTTTTGAGTATAACGCTACATTAATCATTATAATTTATTATAGGTAATAAAGTATTCTAAACGGATGCTTTCCTTAAAATATATATTTAGCGTCAAGTAAAGTCAGGGCGAGGCTACTAGTGGTTTAATAAAAGCTTATGATAAACGCTCGAGTGAGAATTTAATACCGAAATACGGTCAGCGCGACGAGACGTCTAGCAAACTCGCAAGAATTAATATTAAAGACATATTTAATTTAATTTTAGGATTTGATTTGATTTGATTTTTCATTATTTCCATATTATTCGTTTAGGGCCAATTTTTAAAATATATTAATCTGTATATTTTTTCTTTTGTAGAGGTCTTCCACTCGACTAAGCGAGGAAGGTTATAATTTTTCATTTATTTTTAATAAACTTCACACTGTAAATAAATCCCACGAGATAGGCAGAGCCTGGAAAGATATTGTTAAGACACTTCATACACTTCTGTTTCCCACAATGCGCTGAAATCTGGAAGTTCAGTTATAAAATCGTTGTTTGTTATTGTTTTGAACCGTATTATTACACTAAATTAAATACATAATAAACTTACTTAGCTTCACGCTACATCCCTAGCGGGGTAGGTAGACAGAATGGAGCGCCAAACGCTACGGGACAATACATAATTATAAATTTTATATATACATAATTAAAAAAAAAGTAATAATACATAATAATACATAATAAAGAATTTGAACATTCCTAGTATTATTTTTTATGCAGTTTCTAAGTAAGTATTTTTCTTTTTCATGTATGTTTACAAACCGTTCAGAATAATAATTATACTAAAAGTCACTTCAAGACTCGACTGACCGGCGATGGCTTAAAATTAAATTTACATGTCAATAATACACTTGAATTTTGAACACTTAAGCTGCCTTTACTTATCCTGCTATAGTCGTGTATTAAAGAAACTATGATATATCATTTTTATTTTCATGCTAAAGATATTAAAAATGAGAAAAACATACACAAATTTTGTATTAAACTTCTATACATAATATTAGCTTAAATTACGAAAAACTTAATTTTCTTGTTTATATATATACTATTTAAATATTTTTACTATTTTTAAAGTGTTATTCCACACTTAGGAAAGAAAAATACTAAATTTAAAAACGTATAAAAATTTGGACGAAGCAGGATTTGAACCTGCGCCTCTTGAACGGATGGCTTAGTGGTCAGAGCGCTTGAACGGTTTCCGTACTCCAAATTTTTATACGTTTTTAAATTTAGTATCATACTATTTGAAGTTAAGGAAACTTACAATGGAAGACGCCATATGAAATAGTACTGTACCTACGTACATACGTACTCATACGTACAAAGCTCACTGTCAGAACCACTCTCCACGACAAGGGCAAAGCGAATGCTTAACGCTGGAGGTTATAAGATTGCCTTCATTGTATTTAACCGCAGTATACAGAAAAACTTACAGAAATGTATTTATGTTATGTGTTTCCTTTAATAAGCAAAATCTGTAATTATATTTTTTTGTCTCGTATATAGCAGAATATAAAAGGTAGCCTGGTGTAGAGTGTATGTGTATGTTAGTGCGTATTGCTTTGTCTTGTTATCAATGAGGATCTAGATCTAGAACTAAGCAAAGACATCACGACATTGCGTGACAGGAAACACCATTGGTATCCTCGCTTTAGCTTTTACATTTTGTTTATTTTCATTTCACCTAAACTGTAAAACTCAGCTTCATACAAAAAGTACTCCTTTTTATTTTTAATATGCCGGACTGTGATCTCGTAAATTCACTGACAATTAAACGGCGTCTCTGTGATTTGCTACTCACATTAATAAAATGATCATTTATACAAAATGTTTGAGGGCATCACACGTCCATCCGACGTGGAGAAAAACAAATATATATAGTGTATAATAAACCTTACTCGCTAAGTAGAGAAATAATAAAACTACCTAACGACAATAACATAACTTGTCATATACAATAACTCTAACAGATTAAGCTTCACTTAATAGAAATGTTACAACTGATATGTCTTGGAGATCTTATATCAAGATATCAAAGATTATATGTCGTCGTTGTTATATCTTACGAGATATTTATGTTTTTAGTTTTACGCTTAGATTCACATTACTTGATATGAAAAAATTTAAAAATATATATGTATAGCTCAAATTGAAAAATAAATATTTTGATATTCGATTTTATTACAAATGATAGCGAGACAAAGTTAAATAAATCTAGTCACGTAGTCGCAGATCTGTAATAAACTTGATCACGCCCGCCTTACATTAAAATGGACATGGTTAACGTGAAAAATATTATAATTTACTTTGCAAAATATATAATAA
>DWMZ01004021.1:0-12120 GCA_018249855.1 Eueides tales michaeli | reverse complement strand
ACAAATTATATTTGCATTAAACAATATTTTACAACACCAAGGTGTTTATTATTTATTCACACTTAGAAAAGAACAATATTTAAATAGAAAACGTTTAAACATTTGTAAAAATCTCTGTACGGAATTTCGTAGCAGTATCTATGCCATATAAAGGTCATTATGTCTTGAATTGGTTAAAGAGATTTTTTTGTGTCACGCCGCACCCCGCATATTGCGGAAAAGTTAGGGAATCCTGGGAACCTGTTAATACGCTGTGTTCCCACATGTAATTACAGCATGTGAAGCACGTCCTTTTGCCATTTACAGTCGAATTCAGGTATTGCGTGTTGGCGGAACTCAACACCGCACCTTGCCTCGGTTTACCAGAGAGTGCTAATGATATTCCTGGAATGAGAATAGAATCCACCGCTCGTTGTTTGTACAGTCGCACGCTTGTGCCCCTTCAAATATCTAAAGTCATTCAAATGCTCGTATATAATTAGCATAAATATTCTTATACTTGTAAAGTGGGTTGTAATGTCTGACTGTTAAAGAGAGGATTGTAGTATGTATTCAATCCTCACTCGGAGTAAATAATTATTTTTATCACCTTGCTCTGGCAACACAGAGCATGGCGTTGAGTTCCACCACGTAACACGCAATAATTCAAGAGAGAGATTGGCGTAATTTTCAGTAGATTCTCTCTGCTTTCTATATCTACGTACGCATTAGATGTGATGTAAAAAAAAAAAAAAAGTTTTTACAAAACATCTTTCGAGGACATAAAAAAAATTAATCCGAATTCAATCGCTCCTAAGTATGGAATAACACTAAAAATATTACAAACATACGTATAATTTAAATATAACTAAGCAAAATGATAAGGAAAACCTTGTATCAAAACAAGATATCAATAAGTAACTATAGCAAGCAACCTTTTATCTAGTTAACTATACAGTAGCCGGTGGGTGTGAGCTCGCGTGCGCAGTCATTTCCTTTATACGCTACAATTACTACTGTTGCAAAATACATGATTAACAGGTTCTGTGCTATGAACTGAAATATGGGAATATAAATCGATATTAATATAATGTATATCAATATAGAGACCAGACGTGGCGCAGGGACACTGTGACTGTCAATACGACAGGTTGTGAGTTCGATCCTTATCTTATATTGAAGTACATATTTCAATTTCTCGAAAGAGGATTTTCGTTTCTTCGCTCTGGTAACAAAGCAAAGCACGGCGTTGATTTCCGTCACCCAACATGCAATATTTTAAATTTCACAGAAAGTAGAAAATGGAACGGAGTGTTCTCAACACTAGATTTCCAAGTTCTCTCTGCTTACCATACCATGAGCAGGATAAAGTGGAAAAAAAATAATATAAATAAACTAAAAATTGTATACAACATTGATTAATTTGTAAATAAATACCTATCTATAGCTTTATGATTTATTTAGTTTTCCTGTAAATAGCATAACACTTCTCACTTAGTATAGCGGACAGAATAAATCTGGTTTTAAAATACTTACTAACAATACTTATTTAGAAAACGTATATAAATTTGAACGTATTTGGACGGTTTCCAAGAGGCAGAGGGTTCAAATCCCGCCACGTCCAAATTATTATACGTTTTTATTCTTTAAGTGTGGCTAAGCACTTTAAAATTAGTAAAAATACTTATTGACAATTTTTCATACAAGCTTCTTCTCATTTTTCCAGGGTGACAAGGGAAACGCGGTAACTTTTTCGTGTCCCCCAGGAAAATGAAAGGAATTTTGATTTCCCTGAGTGGAGATTGATCTAACAATTACATTTTAAATAATTTTTAAATATTTATAGTATATTACTTGCATTGTTCAATAAAAAAATATTAACTTTTATTAATATTTCATAGAAAGACTGTCTTGTTAGTATTTGTAAATGAGATGTCAGACATTGTGAGTCAGGTGAGTTACATATGTATGCTTGACTGAGCACGACATGTGGGAAAAGATGGCCAGCACGGTCAGACGTATCGCATCATTAGACAATCAGTATGAAACACTATTTCACTGCCGAAAGTAGTATAAGACTAAGGGAAATTAAAATAAAAAATATATTTAAATCATGTTCATTTCATACATGCATTATTTTCCTTTAACTACTCAATCCTAACTAAACACAAGCGATCATCAAATATGTTGACAAATCATCGCAAATAGTACGCGATATAATAGACATGATTTATGAATGTGTTATTTCTATAATAGATCACCTTGATTCTTTGTAAAGTAAACCGCAAAAGTATTGTGTACTTCATTATGATGCATTTAAAGAATTATTATTATATAAATGGTTTAGAAAAACAAACAAACACTAATATAATCAGGTAGATGATGTGTGCTTGATAGAATACAATCCAATAAATTGGTACAGATTTAACATCGTTCGAAATTATAATTATTCTAGGAACGGCATTGACTTTTAGATGTAAAATATAATTGATTTTCTCTCCTTTCTCGTAATAAGATATATACGTAAAATATGATAAGCTAAGCAAGCCCAAGGTAAGCTTTTATGACATAACAATAATATTTTATTGATAAAACTTCTGCCACTCAATAAGAAATGCCTCAAATTAAAAAACGGGGAACAGAACGGAGTGTCGTAATACTAGGGTCTCAGGTTTCCTCTGCCTACCCAACTATGCGTGATACAGCGTAAAGCTGAAAAAAAAATATGTGCATGTCACTTGATAGACAACAACAATAATTCTAGCCATCAATATGACGGGATGATTTACAAATAATAATCTTGGTAGATAATCAAAATGAAATTGTTCAATTTTATTATTCAAATAAGAGCATTGCCAGGCATTTTTTAATTAATAATTAATCATATGTAATATTGTTTATAAAACACGAATCTAGTAACACGCTTTTGTTAAGTTTCATTCACTTCAACAAAGAAATGAGCTGGAATAGGCTAGCGATAATGTTTTTTTAAAGTACTTCTTGAAGCTATGTATGAGGCTCGGAACTCTGACAGCGAGTAAATAGAACGTTAAGTATCTTCTGATGTGATACCATAAAACCATGTTATTCATGTAAATGGAGCCTATCGGAAATAGACGAAACTCTAGAGTTTTACAAAGTCTTTTTTTCAGCTTCACGCTGTATCGCCCACATAGCAGAGGGAACATAGGAACCTAGTGTTTAGATATTACGTTCTGTTTCACACTTTCCGCCGAAATTGAAGCATTGTGTGTTGATTGGCGGAACTCAACACCACCCTTTACCAAAGTGAAGAAATGAAAACATAAAAAAAAATAATTAAGATATTAAGTATTTTATTTCCTCGAGTAGGATTGAACCGACAAGTCTATAGTCACGCTTGTGCCGCTACGCCACGACAGAAAATTAATGTTGACGTAGTTTCCTTTTTGTAGTAGAAACTAACGTTGGAGTTGGAAGATACTCGTACATAATGAAATTTTAACCGTCTAACCGTATTTAAATTGAAACAATCACCGGATAACTTCAACTAAATTAATCAGTTTGTCACGTTTTTTGTAGGTATTACTTGATCGTCAGGTAAAACAATCAAGTAATACCTAGAAAATGTTTTTTTCGTTCGTTTTCTAAGATACTTTTAAACGATTTGAATTGTTTGTTTGTATTACATGTATAATCGTATAATTAAAGGCGATCGTGGCACTGTGGCATACGTCTGTTATAAATTGGGAATGGACCAATTTCAGATATTCATTGACACATATTCATTGAGGCCTGCTGTGGCGCAGAGGTCCAAGTGTGTAGACTGTAGACGATAGGTTGTGGGTTCGATCCCCGCTTGACGAAATGAAATTTTTAGTATTTTCAATTTAAATATTTAATGTTTACATTTCTACGCTCTAGTCACAAGATAAAGCGCGCCATTCAACACGCAATGCCTCAAATTCGACGGAAAGTGGGGAACGGAAGTGGAACGGAGTGTCTTAACACTAGGTTCCCAAGTTCCCTTTGCCTACACTGCCTGGCGCGGGATACAGCGTGAGGCTGAGAGTGAGAAACATATTAATTTCTCGAAAAGGGATCGTCCGATACTCTAAGCGGGAACAACATTGAAATCACTTTTTCATTAATTTAAAACAATTTAATTACATTTATATTCATATTTAAAATGACAATGCAACTTTTAAAGTACTGTTAATAGTATCTAGCGCTCATTTGTAAATAAGTGGGTATTCAAATGAAGAGTAAACACTAAACATAATAATAACGTGATAATTATCTAGTTAGAACTGAAGTTGTAGCTCGTTTATAGCATGTACTATGTACTACCTATCTTACATACTTACTATGTCGATACATATTGGTATAACTTAAGACCTGCCCGCGGCTTCGCCCGTTTGGATTAAACTATTTTTTATCAATTTCAACTACTTTATTGTTTTAATAATATTATCAGTTTTAAAACAATAAAAATATTATTATTATTATTACATTGAAAACTAAAATTTCAGCTAAATGAATAAAAAAATTGTAGCAATTTTGTCGACCTTAATATTTTAAATTGGCGTAACTTTTTTATTTATCAACCGATTTAAATAAAACAAACATTAAATGTTAAGTAAAGATTGCTAAAGTATAATAAATAGTGAAAACTGTGTTGAAATCTAATTAGCCGTTTCTGAGATTAGTGCGTACAAACGCACAGACAAACAGATAAAATAAAAATGTTACAAAACAGTATTTGGGCGCTATTTCATTTAAAAACGTCCACTATAAGATTTTTTTAATTTATCTTCTGTTTTCAATACAAAATGTAGCGTAAATTTACGCTTTCGAATGGACAATGTCTATAAAAAGGGGACGACGCATGGTTTTCTTTGGCTTTATAAAAAAATACATAGACAAATTAAGCTTCATGCACAAGCTCATGACATAGTAGGTACCTATTAAGTATGGGCGATGTTCGAGTAGATCTTTGAAGTAGCACATCGAATTTTATTATTTTTTAATATAAACATTTTCAGTGCGAATTAATGTATTACTGTATTTAATTATAAATCAGAGTGTGTCGTTTACCGACATTCACGACTTCTATCAGATCTAGTTGTTATCATCTTCCAAAAATATCGCATGTAAATAAATAAATGGTCTTTAAGCGAATCCCATTTGAGTCACGTAGCAATCATTTAAAATATGTGAATCTTAATACACATAACACTGGAGCAACATTATTAATTAGACAATATATTGGTATTGCTGCATTCCTTGAATACTTTAGTCATGTGTGCTTGTCGAGATGCTTGTTAGTTGTGCAGGTATCCGGTAGACAGCTAGGTGTTAGCATTCTTTAAAGTTAACACACCTTGATGGTTTATATAGGCTTACTTATATATAGAAAAATCTATACTTAATAAAATTCCGTAATAAATATTTAGATTTTTAATACCCGTAAAAACGTTATTGATAAATAGAATTATTCTGTCTTAGATTATAGAAAGGATAAAAAAGGTATTGTATTGAACAATAAAATTGTAATCTTTGTATTGACATGAACTTTCTAAGGAGAACTGCCTTCTGAGCCGATGGTATGTTTTCTTAAAAGTGCTTGTAAATATATATTTTGAATTTGAATTATATGATATAATTATAGAGAGAACGTCGAGTTTTTTTTTTATTTTTCCTATATTGATCGTGAATTTACATTTCTTGGGAGATTCAAATTTCCTTTTTTTTACATTGTCGCGTATTCGGAATTTTGCCGGCAGACATCAAAACAAGTCTTTTTACTTTTTATCGATTTTAAAGTATGTTATAAAAGTAATTATTTTCTGTGTAACAATATCTTTTTTTTTAATTTTATAGGTTTTAAGCTTAGGTACCGCCCTTTTCAAGCGTTCATAATATTTGTGAGCCTCGACCCCGATTCCTGACATCTTTGCTAACTATCTTTAAACATTCAAATTTTATTCAACAAGCAATGGTGTGACAACGACCATTAAAATTGAATCTTAAATAAAATCACAATTTAAATTCATTTTGTTACGTGTAATTAATTTGATGTAATTCTCTTTTTTGTTTAGTAAGCCTGTAAATAAGGTACAATACATACATACATACATACAATCTATGCTATACTTTTGTATTGTTAGGTTTTAATGTGTTATACTTATATTGCAAATTCAGTAAGCCGTTATCTTTCTATAAATAAACTCACTAAAATTAAATATTTTAAAAGACATAAAGAATGCAGAATTCAATTTTAAAAAATGTATAATATACTTTGTCCATCAAGACCTGAGTATATAATTCTGATAATTAAATTAATTATCATTTGACTGAACGAGTATCGAACCTACAACAATCAAGTTTACAGTCAGACACTTGTCGTTAACACGAAGGTACGACCAAATTATTTTATTGACATTGAACTGTCATTGAATTGACTGACGTTTACTGTGTCTAAGTATACGAATATTTATTAAATAGTATATAAGTTTATTTATTGAAAATTAAATTGATTGCTTCAGTATGGTTATCTGTAGGTATAGGCATATAATAAATAGTTATTTAAATTAGAGATTAATTAGATTTTGAAATCAGAAAAATGTTCAATATTTCATAGTTATCTAGGTAGGCGATACAAATTTTGATAAAAAAAGTATTCTATAAAATACTAAATTTAAAGGATTCCAAGAGCCGCAGGTTCAAATCCTGCTTCGTTCAAATTTTTAAATGTCTTTAAATTTAGTATTTTTCTTTCCTAAGTGTGGAATAATACTTTAAAAATAGTAAAAATAGTATTCTATAAGTTGTCCTACAACGAAACATAGAGTATGAACGAAACATAGAGAAACTAAAATTTGTAAATTGTTTGTTTGTGTTTTCGAAACTAGTGACATTTTTTAATTTTATTATTCTATAAATATATTTAATCCTATATATAGGCCTAATTGAATAAAGAATATTTCGATTATCCATATACACTCTTAATCCCTTATATAAACAACCCGCCATGACGTAAAAACATATTCAAATACATAATCGTTAAATTCTTTTTTGCATGTAAGTACCTACTGACGTTGACGCACAAGCGTCATGAATAAATGGCAAATAAAAACATTTCTTTATACATTAGTAAAGTCGTCATGTTTTTTATAAATTTAAAATGTCGTTTGAAACATTTCAATATTTGAAGACTTACTAATATTTCTGACGTCAGCAGTGTTTTATGGCATTTAGTGTGATAGTTTTTGTTTTAGTTTTTAGTGACCAAGACCAGGCTTAGGGTTATATATGTATATAGTACGGTATTCGATACTATCAAAATTGTTTTAATATAAATATAATAATAATTTTAATTTTATACCAAAAATATCATAATATTTAACATACAATCTATAGAAAATCTTAAAATAAGTCAGTACAGATCAAAGTTCGCAAAATTAAAATTAATGATTTTTAAGTAGTATTGTAACATATTGAGAGGCATAAGCGTGTTACTTACTGTAAACGCGACAAGTCGTGGATTACATTCCTACTCAAGGAAGTGATGATATATGAAATACTAGCTGTTACCTGCGACTTCGTCCGCGTTCACTATTTTGGTCATAGTGACTTACACATAAAAGATAGATATATGCTGTCGCGGACTTTTATTAAGAACTATTTAAGATAAATAATCCTACAGTAATCTACCTATAATTAATTATCTTTGTGTAACTCCAATGATAAAAAAAGTTTTTTTTAAAATCGGTGTTCCCATCTTCGAGTAATCTGAGAAATATACTTAATACGTATGTTCCTCAGATTACTCGAACCTTCGGTTAATAAAATGACATGATAGTCAGATACAGATCTCCTAATTGCGTTATTATACGAAAAAACTGCATCTGTGCCTTTCAAATTTGAGGGTTGCCTTCGATTTCTCCAGGATTCCATCATCGGATCCTGATCTCCTTACCTTGGGACCAATTGTGAAATATACCCTCTCGAACAAAAAAAGAATTTTGAAAATCGGTCCACCCATCTTCGAATAATCGGGGAACATACAAACGAACCTCCTTTTTTATGTCGGTTAAAAATCCCTATAAATTTTACACTTATTATGTTACTCTGATATCGAAGCTACATTACTGCAAAGTTTCATGAAAATACGTTAAGTAGTTTTTGCGCGAAAGAGTAACAAACATACACACATCCGTACAAACTTTCGCATTTATAATATTAATAAGATATATTTTTTCATTTCTTCGCTCTCTGCTAACAAGGAAAAGCTCGGCGTTGGGTTCCGCCACACAACACACAACGTCTCAAATGCAGACTCCATATAGTTTTGTAAATACATAAAAAATGAGATTTCGTAAATAAACATGATATTTTAATTTGGTTTCATTTGAGTATAAAAATATAACAAGGCTGTTTTTAAATACGAGGTCGGTACATTAATATGTTGCGAGTAAAAACGTTACAGAATATACAATATGAAATTAAGAATAATGCAGTTGTTACAAATAAAAGAATTACTATTACCAAAATATTGACATAAATATAAATATAATTTTGTTTTCTTATCTTCACGCTACATCCCACATAAAGTACAGGGCACACAGAACAAACTTGGGAACCTAATATTAAGACAGTCTCCGTCAGATTCTACCGAATACTCAAGACATTGCGTGTTGAGTGGCAGGACTCAACGTCGCACTTTGTCGCGTTACCAAAGCGAGGAAATGATAATATTAAACCATTTATTTCCCCGAAAGGGAATGACACTCACGTCTCGCTAACATTTGTACACTAGTGCCCTGCGCCATGAGGATAATAGGCTCGAGGCCTGACATGGCCTGTCGTCCCGCAGTGATGAATGAGACAGGTTGTGGGTTTCGATCCATCGAGGAAATGAATTTTAATTTGTTTGCTCTGGTGATAAGGCAACGCGACGTTGAGTTCCGCAACTCAACACGCAATGCCTCAAATTCGCCGGAAACTGGGGAACATAAAGTGCCTTAACACTAGGTTCCTAAATGAAGCTGAGTGGTAAGAGGCTCGATTCCCAATCGGAAGAATGAAACATTTTTGTTTCCCGTGTGGCCAAGTCCCGCATCTAGGAATGACATGTTTCATTGTTTTAGCACTGAAGTTATATTAAATCTAAGAATTTTAAAATGTTTTTTAGAGAACATGACGTCTGACGAACTGGAGAACAAATTAATTTAAATACTTTGCACATATTACCCCAAATACATGCTGTCTGAAAACAGTGCACGCACAAAATATTAGAGCATAATAAGTATATCGACTATAATAAATAAAACAATTGTTTTACATTTCATATTTTCAATACATAAAAATTGGGCCAAGGTCTCTTACTTTGTAAAAGCTTTAAAATTAAGCATCGATAATAAGCATGCTACAATTGAACGTAAAATTGTAGCATGCTATTATTTTAAAATAAAAAAAAACCTGAGATAATTCGCTTAGTAATGATTTCATGAATCAAGATATAAAATATACATGTAGTAGAAAAATATACAAATTAAAAGTTATAAAGAATATATAAATTTCCAAAATCTAAAGTTATAAAGCTATTAGTCAAAGACATAGGTGCATATTTCTACACTCACTTCATATGTGGGTAAAGAAATGCCATTATTTTTTATTGTCGCGATGGTTGTAGGTTCGATCCATTCTCGGCGTGAATAACTAATTATATATATATATATATATATATATATATATATATATATATATATATATATATATATATATATATATATATATATATATATATATATATATATATATATATATATATATATATATTAATTTTTCTGCTCTTGTGATACAAAATGCGCTGGGTTACTTCAAACAAAGCGCATTGTTGGGTGGAAACTGGTTAAAGAAATATCTAAAAAATATGCTTACTTTGCATATGCGATATAAAGCATTTAGCTAGTAAAAACGATTATTAAAATACTATTTAAAATGGTTTTTTCATGGTTTACCCCACAAAGTGACTCTATTATAAATTGGAAATATTTAAATGAGTGGGATAAAATCATAATTACTATAATAAAATATAACAGTAAATTAAATTAACGTATCGCAAGCATTATCTTTATGACATAAAAGATAAATAATTGTGCAATTTATTATGTTATGTAGATTTTAAGTCTACATTTATCTATGAGTTATCAGAATAAGGCATCTAATAATAAGGTAAATAACTTCTGTGAACATGGCGACCATTCAACGCAATATCTCAAATTCGACGAAAATTAGGGAACGGAACGAAGTGACTTAACACTAGGTTCCCAAATTCACTCTGCTTATCCTGCCATATACGAGATGTGACACGAAGTACATAACACGTCACTAAAATGTCATAGCTGTCAAAGATGACAGCACTGTTTAAAAATATATAAACTCATACCAATTTAAAATGTTGATTATTAAAAAAAAAACATTTTAAACGTAGACACAGGTGTCAGAACAAGCTGAAGTCACAGTTTTGTATTGAATTATTGGTAATAAGAATGTATAAATTACATCGAAGCAGAAAGGTAAATAATATTTACTTTCTTTACAGAGGCCTATTACAGTATTTGCTCATTAATTATTATTTAATTGTGACGTTGATTAATTTTATCATCGTAGGGAATATGATATTTGTGGCTTTAAAAAAAATAAATGTTTAATATTATTTTCGTTATTATTTTCATTTAGTCACACTAATAACAAAGAAAAGCGGTGCGGTGAGTGCTGCAACTCAAGACGCAATGCCTTAAATTTGGTGGGAAGTGGGGAACGGAAATCTTAATGGGAACGGATTGTCTTAACACTAGGTTCCTGAGCTATCTCTTCCTTCTCTACCTTGTGCGGGATTCAGCGTGAAGCTAAGAAGATATCAACAAATAAGCATTTCTTCCATATAGTAATAATTAGCCTGAGAAAAATACACACGCCATTGGCGCCTTCACATTTAGTCAGACGCGGTGTCACTTACGTTTTGAGCTGATGCAAAAGTAATAAATTTATTTTATATACATTTTTTTTTCATTGAAATTGTTATATTAAATTTCTTATTTCAATTAATTAAATGATATACTACTATTTTGTTTATAAGTTACCTAAATTATAACAAAAATAATATGTATGTACCTATATAAAGCATTGAATAAGATGAGTGCAGTTATTACTAGCTTTTATTTGTGAATCCGCCCACATAGTCCAATGGAAATTGCTCTTAGAAACCATCCAAGAGAGGATACGGGTTCAATTTCGCTGATTCAAATTTTATTTTTTTGTAAAAAAAATATTTTTTTACAAAGTGTGGGAATATCACATAAAATATGTTAAGAAAAAACTAAGAATTGTGTTTGACATATTCAAAGAGCCCGGTGACTGTGACTACAGGTGCAGTATTCAATAATTAATTTATTCAAGCTATTATCGATAGCTTCTGACATAATATGAGTATATAGATACAAGGTATTATCGATATCGTACCACACGCGACGCGACAACCACTCTGCTCCCGTATTTTACACTTCTCTTATATGCTTATAATTTATTGATATGCTTTCACAGGCAATTTTAAACAATATTAATTACAGAACGTATCAAAATTTAAATAGATAAAGAGATAACACTATCTTGGTAAATGTAATTTTGAAAATTTCCTTAAAATTTTTGGTTGGGAACCTTGTATTAAGACATCGTTCCGTTCCCTACGTTCCACCGAATTTATAGCATTGCGTGTTGAGTAGCGGAACTCAAAATCGGGCTTTGCCTTGTTACCAGAGTGAAAAAGTAAAAACATTAAATATTGAAATTTTAAATATTTCATTTCCTCGGGTGGGGATCGAATTCAAAACCTGTCGCCTTTAAAGTCACATGCTTTTGCCCCTGAGCCATGACAGATCTCAAATATTCAGAATTTTAAATGATGGACAATTCCGTTGTACATGATTTTTGCGGCGATTCAACCGGTTACGCACCGAACGCACGGAAGCTCTCAAGTTCTCCCGTTTTATAACAATTTTTATTCATTTTCCAATCCCAAAGGCCTTAGGACGACAAATGGGCTATCCAAATTAACAAGAATTATTTAAGTCGAACTAGTGTTATTTAAAATTAGAG
>DWMZ01004020.1:0-12121 GCA_018249855.1 Eueides tales michaeli | reverse complement strand
AACTCCAAATGATGTGAGCGATGCGTTCACCACTGTACAGTTATGTACTTGATCTGGTCGACCTGAAAGAAACTTTTATTTAAAATACATTTACTTCACATTCACATTAATTTATGCTAGGCTTTCGCGGCGTAACCCCTCCCGTGACTACAAATGTGACGGTTTTCAATTCAAGCCCCACTCTTGGAAATGCATTATTTTCATTTCCTCGTACTAGTAACGAGATAAAATATATGGTGGTGTTCCGCTACTCAGGA
Organism: Eueides tales michaeli; assembly: GCA_018249855.1. Taxonomy (NCBI): domain Eukaryota; kingdom Metazoa; phylum Arthropoda; class Insecta; order Lepidoptera; family Nymphalidae; genus Eueides; species Eueides tales. Next base: position 11,864 of record DWMZ01004020.1, on the reverse strand, counting down.
CTTTATATTTTGAAAGATAAATCCGCTTAAAGCTACTGCCCTTCCGCTTAATTTTCAAGAGTAAAACTCTTCACAGCAGGAAATCTTAACAAATTTTACTATTTAGCTGTTAAATTGTGTATTTTTCCTGAATAAATTTAGACAACGTCTACTTTACTAAATTGATTATAACTACTGCGAACCCATAACTACCGCGTTCAAAGAAATTCTCTAACCACTCCACAACAACTTTATAGCATCATCAACGCTTACGTACATATATTATTTTCATAATATTTCAAACAGCTTCCAAAACACTCCTCCTTGAATAAATGGTAAAGTATGTGATAAATGTATTCTTCTCATTAGCTATGCCATATATTCACTTGATTTAATGTTAATGGCTGATCTCGTGCCAAGTATCTAACTTCTGAAGGAATTATTCTAATACATTTAGAAATATTGAAAAAAATTGGTGTTGAGTGTTCTTTCATGTTGAAATGTTTCTTTTTGTAATATAAGAACCTCTGTTATGATGAATGTAAATTGAAAATTGTTCTAAGTGGTTATTTGTTTTAATTTAAATATTTTCTTTGGTATTTTTTTGCGATACATGTAGGAGGAACCTAGCGTTATGACACTCCGTTTCCTGGTGTCGTCCCAATGTACAAGATATTACGCTCAATATTCTATTCATTTTATATTCAGAACATTAAAATAATTCACGCATCTAATAGAAAAATAAAAATCAACTTACCAGCAGCAATAATATGATACACACAGGGTACTCTTTGCTTTCCTATTCTGTTGTGGGCCCAACAAAGCAAAGTTCCATAATCCATTTCGGTATGAGGCGTATATGTGACAGTCGAACTGGTGCCAGATCTTGAGACGTATGTGTCACTTACTTCATTACTATTGGCGGTGTTGTTGAATGTCCATCGGAACTATTAAGATAAGGATTAAGGTTAAGTTATTTAAGGAACACTTATAAAAAAAGGCAAAATGCGGCGTTGAACAAGGCAAAGTGCGGTGGTGAGTTCTGCCACTCAACATGCAATGCCTCAAATTCGGCGGAAAGTGGGAAAAAAGACCGGAGTGTCTTAACACTAAGTTTCTAATTTCTCTCTGTCTACCCTGCCATACGGGATACAGCGTAAAGCTGTGTAAGTGAATGAATTATGAAATATTTTTTTAATTAAATAAAACAGGCCCAACTCTATTTTATAATATGTTATATTTGTAAAAAAATTATTTATAAATTGTAGGCTCTGACCTCTGTAAAAAACGTGCCTGTAAATTTGTTGTTGATGGCAAAGACATGACGTGGCTCAAAATAACTCATGGTTTTCTTTCATATATATTATTGTACATTTTATGGTATATTGGTATTTTTGCATAATATATAAAAAACTTTGGAAATAAGAGCTTCAGCTTTCCATTACACTGTAGTAGAAATTAGAGATCAGATTGTAAAACAAATAATCTATTGTCTTAATGATGAAAAAGTTATTTGGTTTAAGCACGTAAATTTATAAAAAAAATACTGAGTTTCAAAAACTATTGGTTTGAATGGAAATAATCTTTTTATGTCAGACAATCTAGTTACGTTGAAGGAATATACGAGTATATAGGCTAAAGGCTATCGTAGTCACTTTAATCGTATCGATGTAATCCATTGTAACTGCGGTCAGACTTACCGAGGACTTGGAATTTATGACATACTACTATACACAGCTCTTAGCTATTTCTATCTGAACGATGAAGCAGGCGAAGCCGCAAGTTAAACCACGTTTTATTTTTCAATTTTTTTTTGTTTAATTTTTCGTGTTACATTATATTTTAAATGCTCTAGAGCTAAGTAATTGAGAATTTAAGACCATAACAAATGCGAGCAGTCTAACGTAAGCTAACCGTGATTTTTTCCGTAAAAATGTTTCACATTTTATTTCAGTACGCCCACGTTCGATCGTTTAAATTAAGCATTGAAAACATTCCTATTTTGTGTATTATTTTATTGTGCATGCTTTAAAATTAGACATGTTTAAAAAAAACTGATCGAGTGGGAGTTGGACTTGCAGACCTAGGGTTCTTTACTAATTTTAGGATTTCTGGAATGTAGAGGAACGGAAATTACAACGTAAAAAAATACAAACCTAAATTTCTGAAAAATGAACTACAACTATAAGTTTATACTGTTTTTATTCTACAAAAAATATAAAATATCATTATGAGGATATTTTTATATTCGTTTTTTGTATTGTAAGTTCTCACGTGCCAAATTTCATAACAATAGATTTTGAATACACAGTGACTTCGAAGCTTGATTTTTTCAGAATTTTAGCTTCATAGCTATAGCATAGATCACATGATCATGAGATCATTAATCTTGATGGATAAACAGATAAACAACATAGTGATTCTATAAGGTTTCAATTTTATTTTATGAGGAATGGAGCCCTAATAAATATTAACTTAGGCCTAGCTAGCTAGGTTATCTTTTTTAAACTAAAATAGACTTGCGTGTGATCGCATCAAGCCTAGCGTTAAGCATTGATGAGGTACATGGTGATGCACGCTTGCTTAAAAAATATCAGTTTACTCTGTTTTTGAAGACCGTATACGCTATAGGATAAACAGGGACTGGAAACAAGTTACATTGCCTCGTTGTGCGAATAAAGGACGTTAATTTGGAGTGCTTTGTCCGTATGTAAGGAATTTCCATCATATACTGATGGTGTAAAGCCTAAAAATTAGGAATCGTCCGCTTATAGGTTCAATCCCTATTATGGTCATAATTATTATTATGATTTAGTTATCATTTTGTCGCTATAGTAAAATAAAACGCGGAGTTAAGTTCCACCACTCAACATACAATATCACAAATTCGACAAAGGAAAAAAATAGACTGTATTTATAGCAGGTTCTCTGTGATCATTTTACTATGTAGGAGAAAATGTGCAGCAATAATTCTATAAAGTGTAAATAATATAATCAAATAAAACAAAAAAAAAATAAAGATTGAAAAAGCCCAGAAAAAAATGTAAGCTGCTTAATTTTTTTTGGGATATAGCTATTTCATGGGGTAGGTATTATTATTAAATGTTGGAAGCATTTGTATGTCAAGGTAAATTCAGTGTAAACAGAACGGCTAGCGCTGAATTATCTTAACACGCTGTTTGAGTGGCGGAAATCAACACCGCGCTTAGCCTGTGGTAGTGTTACCAGAACAAGAAAAGAAAACATTAAATATTTATATTGAAAATATTACATATTTTCATCATTTCCTTGAGTGGAGAAAGAAGCTATAACCTGTCCTGTTAACAGCCACAGCTTGTGCCACTGCGCCACGACAGGCCTCAACTAAATAACTGTATGTAATGACATATATATGTACATATACATGTACATACATATACCATATTTATAGATGTCGCTTACATACTTTTATCATGTCCGTACATTTGACAAAGACGTATATGAAAGTAGATACTAATATCATTATGACCTAAACTCCTAACGTATAATACAAAATAACACATCTAAAGTCAGTGCTGCCGGTAATACGACTCCTGGAGGAATGCCAGTCTCCATTTCTTTTGTAACAAACGAAATTTAGCTCAATGTGTACATCCGTGGACGTTCCGCATAAATTCATAATTCATTTATAAGTTTTGCAATATGAAGTTGCCAAGAAACAAAGGGAGGTAGCAAAGTTAGGTGATGGAAGAAAACAAGGTAGCACGTTAACTGAGGTTGTGAAATATTATAAATGCATTTTGAATTCTGTTTTGCATATTTGTTATTGGGTACGATAGATGTTCTGGTGATTTGTTCATTCATCATGTCTCTGTGGTGTGACTGCAAATGCAAATTGTGGGTTCAATTCTCATTAAATGGGGAAATAGGATGTTAAGATAAGTGGGGAACAAGGTATTTTAACACTATGTTTTTTAAATATATTTATAGCCTGTTACGCAACACAATTCTTCAGCTTATCTGAAGTAAGCGATATGTAGAAAAAAATTGATTATGTTGAATTTAAAAAATTGTATCTCACTTCAGTTGTTTAGTGCCAACATAGCTCAGCCTAGAGTATGTCGAGGTGTTCGATGGATGTCGTATCTTCCCTAATAAAAATGTACAATGTATGCATATATCTATATACATACTTGGTTTTGTTTCATTGATATGATTACAAGCCTTACCTCAACATAAAGCCTCAGCTTTTACCTAGATTACCTAATCTATAAAATAGTTTTTCAATGGAGAACAAAATAATCCATTTTATATCCTATTTTTATATAAATTAAGCTCTTCCGCTACTGACTGATAGATAACGGACTAGAAACTATGGAGTGAGTTAAGGAGTGTAGGAGAGTACTAAAATAGCTTCACGCTGTATCCCGCACATAACACGGTAGGCAGGGGGAACCTGGGAACCTAGCGATTAGATACTCCATTACTCTCGTTCTTTAAGTCTCTACTAAATTAATTACTCAGAGAGAATCATTCGAGATTTCTAGGGTAGCGTGCAATTACGGAATTTTCCATTTCACGTACACACAAGATTACGGGCTTATTTTGCACAGAAACCAGTTAAGATAAAAAAATACTTTACATCAGAAAGAAACATGATTCCTTTGACGCAGACTGTTGTTATTTCGAGCTTTTCGATACTTTTTTATACCAATGTTTGCAGCTATCAATCAACTTTCAGTTATACGTCCGTTTTATCGAATAAAGACCGATGTATGGCAAGATTTTATTTATTTAGCGATATTTTTGGGAGTAACGATTTGATTTTTTTTTATATGAAACCCATATATTTGATGAAACGTTGAATTAAACATGAACATGGAGAAGTTTGTTACGTTATTTTTTTAATATTTGTATATGCTAATGTATAATTTATATTAATGTTTATAGTTTATAGTTATTGTCAATGTTTATAGTTATTGGCCATAGCCAATCATTTTTATGAAATTAATATAAATAATTTTGTCTATATTGTATTGTATGTGTATCTCTATATGACGCGCACCTAAATCATTACTTTCATTTATAAAATAATCGTATTTTTATATAATTATTTTCAGTCCATTAAAGTCTAAGAATGTTAAATTTCTGCTTTGTTATCACATAACATAACATAACATAACATTTTTGCACCTATCAACATTATTATGTACTCAGATCGTTTCTTGATAAAGGTTGCCTGGAAGAGATCGCCTATGATAATAAGGCCGCTATTACACCAAAATTTTCTTTTTTCTTATACCTGTATATACTTTTATTCTTTTTTTTGTGTTATAAAGTGTTAAATAAATAAAGTAATATACTCGTAAGTACTTAATTTAACATGTTAACATAAAGCTATTAGACTTGTGGCTTCTTCATGGTCAAGTGAAATCATCTAAGAGTTGCATATGACACATAGCCTATTCTTAGTTCGGTAACTGTGAGCGTGACTAAATGTTTCTAAGAGGCGAAGGTTAAAATCACGCTACGGTTAGGTTATTTTCTTGAACATTTCCTAAATAACTATTAATTTAGAAAATGTTATGACCTGTCGTGGCGCAGCGGCATACGCGTGTGACTGTAACCGACAGGTGGTGGGTTAGATCCTCACTCAGGGAAATAAAATATTTAATATTTTCATAGTAAATAATGTTTTTTTTTAATTTCTTCGCGTTTTCAAGACATTCAAGGCAAAGCACGGCGTAGAGTTCCGTCAACACGCAACACCTCAAATTTGGCGGAGAGTGAGAAAAGAAAGTGGAACGGAGTGTTTTAACACTAGGTTCACTAGTTCCCTGAATATATGAGGGATACAACATGAGGGTGAAAATAAAATAAATATTTTTCTTTCCAAATGTAACATTGTAAAAATGTTAAAAATACTTTTAAAATTATTTATTAATATGAAACTAAATATTTTGTAGCCTTCTTCGATAAATGAACTATTCAGAACAAGAATGAACAACTAAGCCCAGTAATTCTTTAAATTAGCGTACTTTGTTAGTAGAGACATGCTATATGGATTTACATAGGTATCACAGACAATCTGCTATTTTTTCAAATCGGTATAAAAAAGCTCTGAATTCAATACAAAGTTAAGTTTCTACAAAGCAGTGGGTACTTACACTAACTTCAGCCGGGTTTGCGTCCACTTGACATGTTATATGCGCTCGCTCCTGCTTAGCGACGCCGTGAACCCTTTGTTGAGAACTACGGCACGTTGGTGCATCTGCAAGTTGCATTATGAATTTAACTTTCTTATTATAGGCGTATATTACTTTTTATATCTATTTGTAGACTGTGGCGGCGCTGGGGCTCAAGAGGCTGTAAACGACAGATTGTTGGTTCAATCCCATTATGGTAGTGAAATGCTTAATCTTCTCATTTCTTCGCTCGTAACTAGGTAAACCGCGGGGTTGAACTACGCTATTTTACACGCCATGTCGAATTCGGCGATGAGTGATGAACTGAAATGGAATATCTTACATAAGGTTCCTAAGCTCTCTCTACTACTTGTTCCTACTTCTCCTTGTTTAAGATACAGCGCATTTATATAGTGAGAATTTAGTTTTAAGACATTCCTTTTATTATCATCGAGATATTACTAATGTGTTGAGAAACGAAATTGAACGCCGTCTTTTGTTTATTCACAGATACTGTCCTATAATTACCTCGTTACTACCATTTGAGATGTTCTTTTCAGTGTCCAAATAAGCTGAAATGTGGAGTAAAACTTCACTTCTGATAACTGAGTTAACATATAACCAATATTGTTGTTAATTTAAAATGGCCACGGCTTTTTTGTATCAAAGAAGGGCTTCGTTGTGGGTTTGTGTGTAAAATATGAAACACAATTAATAGAACCTAATTTTTAAAAAAATTTTTTTTTTTTTTGTTATAGTCAGTGAAAAGATTCTGTCAAGCTCTATCTTCTTAGAGTAGTTGCGTTGGCGGAACTCAACGCCGCTTTTCACCGAACTTAGCAAGGGAATTGAAATAATTAAAACATTATCACCCCACGCATATGTGGGAAAGCCATAATCATTGTACGTCCAAATTGTATTTTTTTAATTAACTTAAGCACCTTTACATCCATTTCATTCTTGTGTCTTTACATTTTCTATCTCAAGCCCTAAAGCAAGGAAACTCTTATCTGCCACATATAAAATAAAAGTCGACCATAAAACAGACGTAAAACAGCCGAAGAGGGCGGTTTATTCTTTTATCGCCTTCCGCGTTAAACGTATGCAAATATATATACGAGTAGTTTGTAGTGGTACATATAACTACATAGCGTATATGACGTACGCTTACGTGTGTTTTGTACGCTTCAATCATATATTTAACTTTTTTCACGATGTCTCCCGCATGGCAGATACATATAACTATATAGCGTATATGACGTACGCTTACGTGTGTTTTGTACGCTTCAATCATATATTTAACTTTCTTCACGATGTCTCCCGCATGGCAGAGTAGGCAGAGGGAACTTGGGAACTTAGTGATAAGACACCATTTCGTTCCTCACTTTTCACTGAACTTGTGGCATTAAACGCCGCGTTCGACCTTGTTACTTTAGAGAAAGTATTAAATATTTAAATTGCCAATATTAAATCTTTAATTTCCTCGTCTGGTGATCGAACCCACAACCTGTCGTATTTACAGTGAAACGCTTGTGCCTTTCAATATATTATACTGCTAATTACGCATTTTTTTAGGTTTCGCATATTTTTTTTCTTTTACGTAAAAAGTAATGTACGACACCTTTAATCTAACATATAGAAGGGTAAATTCATAAATTTCACCAAACGTGAATCGAACTCAGGACGAATACAACTCAGGTGAAGCCTGTCGTGGGACTAGCGTGTGACTGTAACCGGCAGGTTTTGGATTCGATCTCCACTCAAGGAAATGAGATATTTAATATCTTAAATTTAAATATTTAATATTTTCAATTTAAATATTTAATATTTTCAATTTAAATATTTAATATTTTCATTCCTTAGCTCTGGTAACAAGGCAAAACGCGGCGTTGAGTTCCGCCACTCAACACGTAATGCCTCGAATTCGGCGGAATGTGGAGAACGAAAGTGGAACGGAGTGTCTTTATACTAGGCAGCGAGTTCACAAGTTCCCTCTGCCTACCATAAAAAAATAGAATTCAGTACCATAGTTTTTACATATACATACATTAGCCTATATTTAACTAAAACTTACATAAAACGTCCAAAGTAAATGGCTTGCTTTCTCCATCGCCCTCAGCATTGAAGCCGACGCACGTATAGTTACCAGCCGTCTTTCTTCCCACGCCTTGCAGTACTAACGATTGGTTGCTTATTATGACACCTTGCCCGACGTTGTGGTGAAGTGTTTTGCCCTGGATTATATTTTTAATTTTTTTTTTATAGCTTTACACTGTATCCCGCATATAGAAGGGTAGGAACAGGGAAATTTAGGGGTCTAATGGTTTTTTTATAAACTTTATTTTTTACACTACGGACTCAGGGTTCATAGATTTTGTTACAAAACTTACATTTCTATTATATCTTTTAAAAATATTACTTAAAACTAGACTTATCTGACTATATAGATTTGCCATATTTGTTTAGGTTCTTAGAAGAGTTCAGTTATTCTATATAGTAGTCACATTGACTTAATATTAATATAAAAACTATATGTAAATAAAATTGACATAAATTCATAATTTAGTGTTAGGAAATCCATCCATCCAAGATCCATCCGACTCCATTTCATTTGTTGAATTGATTTATTGAGTGGCGGAACTCAACGCCACCTTTGCCTCGTTACCATAGACAAAATTTTTTTTTCAGATTCACGCTATATCTCGCACTAGGCAGGATAGGTAGTGGGAACTTGGGTATAAGTGTTAAGACACTTCGTTCCGTTCCCCACTTTCCACTGAACTTGATACTGCGAGTATTGACTTGTAAGCGGGCGAAGCCTTTTGTAGTATATTATATCTCAACAATGTAAAATCACTTAAATCTAAAAAATATCCTCAAAATTGCAATATCACTGGAATACTCACATTATGCCTCCACTCTACTTTATAAACGTAAGGGTGTGCTTTGATGATGCAATCAAAGTACACGTCGGTGCCCTCTCTGATATTGGTCGGGTCTAAATTAGTGCCCAGCCGGACCACCGTCTCGGGAACATCTGTTTGGGAAATTAAATTTTATATGTAGATAGTAAGAATTTTAAGGAGTACAGTTACCTAATGGTTTAAAACAGTTTTAAAAATATACATATGTTTTACAATGAAACTAAAACACTATGTATCTATTAAACAATATATATTTAATTGAAACTAATTCTAATAATGACAAAAATATATTTGTCTACAGTTTGAAGTTCCATTCCAAGATCGGAGGAATAAGTTATTCTATTCGTCATGATAATAATACAAAAAACGATGTGGAGTTTCGCTACTGTATATAATATATTGGGTATTTGAATTAAAAAATTGGTAGAATTGAGTGTCTGAAGAGAATGTTCTCTGCGCCTACCCTGTTATACTCGTACATAGGATAAAGCGTTAAGGTGAAATACGATATTCTTTAACATCTCCAGCAATTAAATAAGATAGCGGGCTGAGAAAATTATTTTTGAATCATAAAAGAAGCAACAAGCAGAGGGAGAGTATAAAATGTTTCCCTTCCTTTCTTTCTTCCGTCCTGTTTCCATTTTGCATTTAAGGTTCTATTCCACATATAGGAAAGAAAAATACTTTGTTAAAAAAACTTATAAAAAAATCAATAAAACAGGATCTATACCGACTTCCCATGGTAATTGACCAAGAAAAACTTTAAAGTTTTCGAAAAGCACTGGATGAAATCCAGTTACGTTCAAATTCTTTTACGTTTGCTAAATAAAAGTAACTTAATGTACGTTGAAGATATATATTAATCAATACTTACACTGAATATCCAAGATCCAATCATCTTCCAAAGCGGGTACCGACGCCATTTGTGGATTAGAAGCCCGACAAGCCAACTTCGCGCCCGCATCTGCTTTGGTCAGCTGTATTGATACCGTAGACGTTGTTGTATTGCCATCCGTTGATAGCTGTTGATAAAAATTGATATTAGGTATATTTCTATACATATATTAGTGGGGAACGGAACGGAGTGTCATAACACTAGGTACTTCTCCAGGTGCCTTCTGTCTACTTTGCCATGTACGGATACAGTTTTAGGCTGACATACTTGTGTATTGCATTTGGCTGAAGTGATCTTGTTTTTTACTTGTTTCAGTAACTAAATAACGAAAGTGTTTTTTATATGTAAATTATATTTTCTTAAGAGTTCATACATAAACGTATATAGGTTATTTATATTTTAAAATATTAAGAAGTGTACAAATATTGAACGTAACGGGACTCGTACCCGTTACTCTTGAAAACTATCCAAGCAAGCAAGCTAAGTCATACGTATTAATCCATTATTTTCCAGTTGTTACAGCTTTTATTTTAGTACTTTTGTAGAGATGTTTTGAGATTTTTTACTTTCTAAATAATTAAGGATTAAGGCTTAGTTAGTAAATTTTGATGCTGCACTTAATAAATTATTCCAAATGCATGTCATAGTTATGTATAAATATAAATTAATTCATGAAAACTCTCGTAGCGTAGAGACACGAGTGTGTGACTGTGAACGTGACAGGTTGTAGGTTCGATTCCCAGTCGAAGAAATTATATATTTAATATTTTCAAATGAAATATATTATATTTTCATAGATTCGATATGGCAACACGGCAAAGCGTAACGTTGAGTTCCGTCACTCAACATGCAAGGCCGTAAATTCCGTAAAAATGTGGGGAAAAGAACGTAATTTCTTAACACCAGGTTTACGGGTTCTGACATTCCTATTCTGACATGTGCAGGATACAGTGTAAGGCTGATAAAAGCACATGTTATAGCCATATAAAATAAAATAACATTTTATGGTATCCATTTGGCTGAAACTCGTAACGAGATAATGCTGAATCAATATTTATTTACCACAAAGATTTTTTCACATTCATGTTAATTACTGAGAAGAAAAAAAAATTAAGCAAAAACAAAAAACGCTCATTAGTAATCAGCAGATTATTGCAAATTACCTAAATGTTTATCTCGAAAATAATTATAACATACACGTAATTATATAACTGTTATTTTTCTGTAAGATTTGGACATTCTTTTATAATTTATTTTAAACGTAATAATTTTCTGTAATGCTATATCTATTTAAGATCGATATATAAGACCAATTGTGCCAACTGAGCGCTGTTGTATAGACACAATAACAGGGGGAGGGGGGAGGGGGTTGGGGTCAAAAGTTTGTTCTGTCTATGTGTGTGTGTCTGTAGCACCGTATCTCCTGAATCGATGAGTACAGTTATTTTTAATCGAAAGCCTTGTTCATCGCGGTGGTTCTTAAATATTCAGTTAGGTGAAATAAAATCTGATTAGCCAAAAGCACTTTGCCAAGATGATGTAGTGATTTTTTGAGTCGGGGCTGTTTTTATTGATATGTAAACGTGTTGCTTGCGAGTTTGATCTCCACCCCGAAAATGCTTAATATAATTAATGTTTTTTTCATTTTTTCAATTTCTTTGAGATATGGCAGCGTTGAAATCCACCATTTGACAAGTCGACGGAACACCTGCTTTTCATTACCCCTTTACCCTGTTTTACTCATAACCACTGTTAAGTCAAGCATCACTGAACTGCACCAATATGGATATTAAGTAGAGATGAAATTTTCAAACTTAATTTCCATTATAACGTTCTCAGTGAGTCTTGCAATTACATTCTTGCTCTTTTAAATCTAATGAAGAGTCTCTCAATGTTTCAGCG
>DWMZ01004019.1:0-12122 GCA_018249855.1 Eueides tales michaeli | reverse complement strand
ACATTTAATCGGGATAAAAAGTATCCTATCACCTAAGTCAGCTTATACCCTGTCTGTGTACCAAATTTCATCAAAATCCGTTCAGTAGTTGCAGCGTGATTGACCGACAAACATCCAAACAAACAAACTTTCACATTTATAATATTAGTAAGATATGTGTCTTTCAATATGTTTTATCCAAATTTGACTACAGAAGAGGATGTCTATACGTCGTATGACTTTTTTATGTATGTGCTTTGATGAGGTCTGTCGTAGTTCAGGGGAGCAAGTTTCTGACTGTAAACACGATAGATTGCTGGTTCGATTTCCACTCACGGAAATCACGATACAAAGCGCGGCGTTGAGTTCCAACTGTTAACGGAGAACAGAAATGTGGTAATAGTGACGAAGTATCTTAACCCTAGGTTACCAGGTTCCCTTAATCTACCATCGGCTATGTACGGGATACAGCTTAGTTAAATGAACAAAGAATTAATTACTTACTTAATAATTAATGAATTATGTGTGGTTTCGTATATGTGTTATGCGATTGGTTAAGCTTCTTTTAAAAAATAATAAACAACTCAAATAAAAAATATATACTTATTTAGAAAAGTTATAAAAAAATTAACGTAGCGGAATTTGACCCGCCCCTCTTAGAAACCGTCCACATTTGTTATTAAATAAACTTAATATTTAGCACATTTATTGTACAATTCGCGGCGTTGAATTTCGCCAATCGCCACAACACGTAGTGTTGTGTGTGTTCTAAAATTAGGTTTCCGCCAACCCTGTGGAATACCGCATGAAGCTGAAAAAAATTTATAAATAGTATAAATAGTACTGCATTTCTTTTTTTATTTTTTATTAATTAATTAAATTTAGATGTTATTAATGAAAACAAATGTAGCTAATAGGTAGTTATTTTAGTTTTACATTGTATGTACCTAAAAAGATCATAGAGTTATGTCTCTCCGTTCTTAGTTTTATTGATCAATACTTAAGACATAAGATATATAATTCCGAACCTCAACCGCACTTTATACTGTTACAAGAGCGATATAATGAAATTTACTCATAGATTTTATTTGTATAGTCAGCGATCTGCTCGCGGCTTCGCTCGCTTGAATTACACTATTTTATTCACTTATCTCAATTATTTTCTTGTTCAAATATCATTATCACTTTTAAGACAATATTTATATATTGAAAAGTAAAATTTTGGCTAAATAAATAAAAAAAAAATAGCAATTTTGCGAATTAATTATTTTAGATTTATGTGACTTTTTTGTTTACTAACCGATTTATATAACGTAAACACTAAACGTTAAAGGAAAGTTGCTAAAATATTATAGAGAAAATTGCACTTCAATCTAGCTTCTGATATATGAGCGTACAAAAGCAAAGACAATTCAATAAACAGACAAAAATTTGAAGTTACTATTTTGGCCTCTATTACGTAAATAAAAGCGCCCTACGAGATTTTTTTAATAGGTCTTCCATGTACAGACACTGATTGATTAAAGATTTATTATAAGTATAGAGTATCTTAAATAATTTAATACACTCACTCTTTTTATTCCCAAATTTCTACTTTCACCTTTGTTTCAGATATATCGCGCCCTTCCTGCTAGCAACCACAACTGTAGCTAACACATTGATCATATGAGAACTCCTATAAACGTGGTCCTAATGGTGATGGCCCTTTGTGATATGTTCACGATGCTTTTCACAGCGCCTTGGCTTTTCTACATGTATACCTTTGGCAACCATTACAAGCCTTTGAATCTTGTACGCGCGTGTCAAGCTTGGCATTACATGAATAAGGTAAGCTTTTTTTCAGCTTTAGCTTTAGGGTACCAAATTAATTTGGGAACCTAATGTTAAGTCATTAAAATGCTTTAATTGCCTAGTTTTCTCCGAATTTAAAGTATTACGTGTTGAGTAACAAAAACTGAGGCCGTGCTTTGCTATGTCACCAGAGGAAAGAAATTAAGCTGTTGGCAGTTGCACGTTTATAATCGTGCACCACGACATGTTAATGAGGTAAGTTTTAGTTAATAATATGTTATAATTAAATAAGTAAGTTTTGTGTTCTTCTTTGGCTTCCTGCCTAAATTAGCTGAGAAATGCAATAGATTTTTTTTCTGAACTATATTAAAATGTTTTTTTTAACTTTTAATCCGATTTGGAAACATTCAATTTTCAATGGCAACATAATGTCATAGGACTGAGAATTAAAACATACGGTGTGCATTTTTTTTATTTGTGATGTGTATGAGTACTTATATGCAAAAGATTTCGAACGTCTGTGGCTTTTTTGTTCTAGTGTTTCTCTTAATTAGGTTCAGCTTTTTGTGACATGAATAACAATAGGTTTATCAGTAAGCTTGAGGCCTGTCGAGGCGCAGTTGTACAGTAAACACGGCAGGTTGTGGTTTCGATCCCTACTGGAGGAAATTAAATATTTAATGTTTTCAATTCATCGCTCTTATGCTTCGCTCGCCACGTTGAGTTCCGCTACTCAACACGCAACGTATCAAAATCGGTACAAAATGGGGAACGAATGGAGTGAACACTAGGTTCCCAAGTTCCCTCTACCTACCCCGCTTTCTGCGGGGTGCAGCGTGAAATTTAGTAACATTGACGCCTAGATTGCCTTCATAAATATCAATACAAATCAATACAAAATATCGTCTTCACTCTAGTCCCACATATTGCAAGGCAGAACTCAATGCCTCACTTTATTTGCTTTGTGCTTATTGCCATAGCCTTTTATATTACTAAATCGAGCGAACTATCATTATTCTTTATTTACGTTATTGTAGATCTACATATAAAAAACAAACTCTTTCCAGAAATTATCATTAAGTTTTCATTCAAATGTGTAATTATTCTCAAAAGGCTTATCTATATATATCTGCTTTAAACATTTGCCTCTGCTAAATGCCTCTGGAATTTAACATAACATTTAAAGTGTTACGATGGTTGCTCTTACTATCTCTAAATTTATAAATTATAATATTTTTCCTAAATATTTAACGAGGGCAGTTGTGGTACTGGGGCACAAGCGTTTGACTGTAAAAGCACAATAAACGTAAGTTGTGGGTTCGATTCTCACAAGAGGAAATCAAATAAATAACATTTCTTTACACTAGTGTCGAGGCAAAGCGCAAATAATATATCCATATATTTTTTTTTTATTTAAAGAATAAACAAGTATTATATCATATTTGGTATCAAATTTAATAAAACAATAGGGACATAACTTTTTGCGTCATACAAACGCCTCTAACTATTATTTATTAGTATCGGACCCGGTGTTCGAGCGTAACTGTTCAATGCCGCGGTTTATGGTCTCGTCGCCAATTTAGATCGATTTTCATTAATAAAAGCTAATGTTTTCTTCAAAATCGGTCGTGGGTTATATATTGCTATAATATTTGTAGAAAGAATAAATATTTTAGCTATACTATGTAAACTTAGATCCCAGAATATCTATAGTTCAATATTTTATGAAGTTATTGCAAAGAAACCTAAGTCTCTTTAACTTTTCGCCTTATTTCTGAGACTTTGCGTGTTGAGTGGCGGAATTCAACGCTGTGTTGTATACGCGTGTGTGTTGCAACTGTATTGTCACCAGAGCTGCATCATTTCTCTGAGCTTATATATATCGTGTTTTTAGTAAGACGCTCCCCTACTCCTTGATAAGGTCAACGCGCTTAAATGGTTTTAAAGGCACGTAACAGGTTAGGCAGAGGGAACTTAGGAACCTACTTTTAAGATATTCCTCTCTCTACTTTCCGGTGAAATTGAGGCATTGTGTGTACTGCGGAACAGCGGCATGGAAATGAAAATATTTCAATTGAGAATATTAAATGTTTCACTTTCTCGTGTAGGGATTGCTGAAAAAATATATACGTTTTCTTAATATTTTTCTATCCTTAATTTACAATTAAATTTTATGTATCAGACGAACTTTTAAAAATTTCAAGAAAAATATTAATAAAAAGCTTTGAGGGAAGAGCAGCTTATTAAATAAGTTAAAAGGCGTTTAATAATTTCAACGTAGTCCGATAAAACATGTCATATGGCTTCATAGGTAAGAACGATTGGACATTTTACAAGAAATGTGTGATCTAATGATATATTTTTAAAAATGTGAATAACATTTTAAAAATATATGAAAATGATTTTAATTTTACAAACATTATATATTATTTTTCTTATAAAAACGGCTTCACGCTTTATCCTGCATAAGTGAAAGTGCTATACCTTGTTTCGTAAGTGTTGCCTGAATTTCAAGATATTAATTATTGAGTGACGGAATTTAACTCGACACTTTGTCTTATCACCAGAGGAAAGGGATTTGAATTCGTAAACTTTGCATCTTGGCTTACATATTTTCTATCCACATATTACATGAATAACTAATATATGAAACCTAAAAATAATACTATGTATACTAAAATGTAATAATATATACAAGAAAGTCTGCACGAAATAAAGACATTGACTGGCATACGATTTAGAGATCAATTGAAATCGGTGGAAATATTCAAGCCAGGTTGTTAAATTATTAACATGCTTTGAAATTTAAACTCTACGCTCACAAAAATAAGATTCACAATTTAACTACCAGTTTCGCCTTTGAAATTCAATATAACATCTCGCCAAGTTCCCAGTATTACTTTGTGGTGAATACAACTTTCTTACCATTTTTCAATCTTGAGGTTTGCGTCTGACATTTTTGAATACCAAAGCGCGTTTACATGCGTGGAATGCCTATGATTTTTTATTCTAAACCAAGTAAAAAATAGTATTGTAGAGACCTTACCTTATAAAAGTATTGTAGAGACCTATAATGGCACAGGTTTAAATAAAGCTACTATAAAGTAAGAGCGGGTAGGGTGAAGAGTAGTCGGGTAACTGACTGATATCAGTAGTGATAGATATAATTTATGTAAGCAATTTAAATGATATGAATAAAATTAAGTATTAGTACTTAATATTTTATAGAGTTCATGATCTTATATAAAGCATATGAGGTTGGAGCAGTGCCTAGGAAATGATAAGTACTCGCACACGCACATGTATATGCGCACGCACACACGTATACGCATACGCACGCATACGGATACCGATAGGGAAACGGAACCTCATAAGCCATATGCAAATGAAAATGTATGTGGATACGTAAGCGCATTTTCTAATTTATTAATTTGTCAAGTAATTGTTTACTTTATAAATAATTCTGTATAATATACGGTTAATTGTTCTTAAAATTGTTGAGAAGGCTGGACAGAAAGTCGACTTTCCTCCTTTCTAGGAGTTACAATTCAAATTCAAATATTTTTATTCAAAATAAGAAGTTACAAGCTTCGTTTTTTGAACGTCAAACAATTTACCACCAGTTCACTAAAGTTACTGCTTCAGGCCTGAGAAGAACTGGCGTAAGAAACTCAGTGGGACATATCTTTTTTTTAATCTAAATTTTACATCATATAATTATGTGACAATGATACATTTGGCATGGCCTGGCATTTTATTCCCAAGGCGTGTTATCATTTATAAAATCCTTAATATGGTAATAATAACCTTTAACACACAAACATATTTCACAACTTTTTTAAAATGTGAAATAGAAAATTCTCGTGCGTTTTCTGGGATCTTATTGTAAAAGTGTACACCCTGTCCCATTAAAGAATTACGGACTCGATGCAGTCGAGTTACAGACACATTGAGTTTAAGTCTATTTCTATTATTAATATTATGTACATCACTGATTTTAGTAAACTTATTAATATTTTTCTTGACATACATAACATTTTCAAAAATGTATTGAGATGCAACGGCCAATATGTTATCTTTTTAAACGGTTCCCTTAAATAATCTTTAGGGCTTAAGTTATAGATTGCGCGAATAGCTCGCTTCTGCAAGACAAAGATTGACTTAATACCGGCTGCATTAATCCAAAGTAAGATGCCGTAAGACATAATACTATGGAAGTAGCTAAAGTAAACAAGGCGAGCCGTTTCCTCATCAGTCAATAATCTAATTTTTTTTACAGCGAAAGCTGCAGAGCTCAGTCTATTCGCCAATCTATCAATATGAGGTACTACACTGTAGTTTGGAGTCAATGGTGATACCGAGAAATACCGTAGAATCAACAGGCTCTACGGCTTCTCCATTCAAAAGTATTTCACTTTAAGTATTTCACATTGGCTTTCACAATTTTCGTTTGTTTTTAAATTTAGTATTCAACGAAGTATCATCAGCAAGCAATACTATCTCATGGCTCCTTTCAACTAGAAAAGGTAAATCATTTATATATATTAAAAAGAGAAAAGGACCAAGAAAAGTTCTGTGGGGCCGTCATAAATTTATAAAGACTGAAAAAGGTGATTTGTGTACAACGAAATAGAATTTAATATGTGTCGTAAATAATACAAGTGACTCTCTTTCTGAAATACTATCCATATTAAATAATAATTTGACATAAAATGTTATATACTGAGTGCTTCGTTTTTAAACTTTATTTATAGTAAAAAATGCTATTCGTGTTGCCTAGTAAAATACTACTGTCGTGGGCTAATTAACAATTTCAAACATCATAATATGTAAAAAAACCTTTGTCACAAACGTATGAATTATATGAATATAGAGATGAATTATATTGTTTTTGAACACAATTAACTAATTGGCCATAAATGATAATAGATGAGACAACTGTTCAAGTGCGGGTCGTACCTTTCCACCGGAAGTTCCATATTAATTTCAGGATTGTTCAACAGGAAGTAGAATGTATAGTCGACAAACCTAAGTTTGCGTTTTCATATAGTTAGTATAGTTTTTACATTGATTTTTGTATGAAACTAACTACCATTATATGTTTCTAATAGATGTCATCTATGTTATTATAGCTTGTACTTATTATAATTACTTGTTCTTTGTAATTATTGATCTTTCTAGAATTTCTAGGAAGTACAGAATTTTTATATCAAGCGGTGACTTATTTTAAAAAGTCTGTACTAATGATGTGTTATTGTGCTGGATTTAATTATGCTATACTTAGGTAAAGCTTAATATTTATAGACATCTTTTAAATTGATGTGCATAAGTTATCTATTATTTCTGTACAACTAATGTTTCGCTCGCTGGTTTACAATAACGAACTGTACTGTATATTATGGCTATTTTTTTCATTTAAAAAATAAAAACAATAATAACAAAAAAATGTTTATTAACAAACAATATATACAATTTTAGTAACTCTCTGATCTGATGGTACACACATTAAGTATTTCTGTAAAGTCTGTTCCAATATATGATTTTACAGTTTACAGTTACTATTATTATACAGGTATTTAATAACATCTCGCTATAAATATTCCATTTAACGTTATCTCTCCGTCTATTAGTGAAAACTGCATTGAAGTAATTTAAAGCACCCTCGTAACTCTATTTTTACTACACTAATAATCATTTTCAATCTTATCAGACTAAAAATGTAACCCTGTATGAATTTAGAGGCCTCCTTTTTAAATGGTTTATATACTCCTTAATGTCGTGTAACGTCTAAAAATATGACCACTAAATAAAGGTATATTTCCGCACTGGAGAATAATTAGTATTAAAACAATGCGTTCCTCACTTTTCGTCGATTGTATCAGGACAATACGTGTTCAATGGCACAACTCAATGTTATGCCTACAGAGCGAGAAAATGAAAATATCAAACATTCCATTTTCTTGAGAGGAAATCGAACCTATAACTACAGTCATATGCTTGTGCTTTGATACCACGACAGACCTCGGTTCTTAAAGTATTAATATTAAATCTCCATCTCATTAAGCCCAATGACTGTCGTTTCGTCGGCGCGAGGTTGTAAAAATTGTTGCTAATTTAAAAGAAATTAAGCGTTACTAAACTCTGTAATGAATAGCTGATCCAAAAAATATATTAAATGAAAGTTTGATATTTTATCTAAGTACTTTTTTCAATATTACAAGTGGGGTAAGCATTTCTTGTAGATTAATACATTTTTCAGCGAATAGCGAGTAAGATCAAATAAACATTAATTTACACGAGTGCATCGAACTCACAACCTGACACGTTTACGGTCACACGCTTGTGCCCCTGCGCTACAACATGCCTCAAGAATATATTATTTATTTTAGATTTTTACCCAAAATAGTTGCCGAAAGTCGTATTAAATGACTTTTAATTTAAAAGCTTTGATTAGTATATATTACGTGACGTTTAACTTCGAAATAAATATGAACTCTATTATAATCTGTAAATAATATTATTCCAGATAATACTTAAATTAATTATAAACAAAATTTTGCGCATAACTGAACAAAATAATTATTCACTTTTAGAAATAATTGACCTCGTAAGGGTATGTATGCATATTTGTATATTTCAGTGTACCGCACATTTCAGAATTTATACTTTGTAGAACTATTTCGTTTCTTTGCTTCGGATAGTTTACTGAACGGTAGGTAAAGAGAATAGTCATTTTTCGCTACTAGACAGTGTGTTGATTGGCGAAACTCAACCTCGCACAAATAACAGAGCCACAAAATGAATCTAGAACGATCGCTTTAGTAATCAGACGCTGTAAAATTGATGAAGATCACTTCTAGTATACTGGCTGTATTTGTGAAGGTTGTAACATCTATTTCCATATGGGCGATTTCCTTGCCATGGTTACAAGACAAAACGTATTAAGTTTTTATTGAAACGCAATTTCACGAAAATAGAAGCAATGTGTGGAGAACGTAGCGTCTACATGTTAAGTATGCGTAATACAGTGTCCCACTGTACGACGAATTCATTGCATGGTGAGTAGCGGAACTCAACGCCGCGGTTTATCTTGTTACCAAAACGATGAAATGAAAACATTAAATATTTAAATTGAAAACATTAAATAATTCATTTCCTCGAGTGGGGATCAAACCCCCAACTGCTAATAACTTGAATACTTTAGCACCTACAGTCACGCACTTGTGCCTCTGACAGGTTAAGCTAATTTACTTAACAAACAGACAAATTCTACTATATAAAGCGCTATTTTGTGTTGTCATTACACATTTTAATAAAATAATTATAACATGTTTATAGAAGGCTTCGTTTAATATCCCGACACGTATGACACTCCATTCCACTTCCGTTCCCCATTTTCCGCCGAATTTGAGACATTACGTGTTGAGTGGCGGAAGTCAACGCCGCGCTTTTTACCTTTTTACCAGAGCGTAGAAATGAAAAATTAAATATTTGAATTGAAAATATTAAATATTTAATTTCGAGTGGGGACCGAACCCACAACCTGTCGGTGACAGTCAGACGCTTGTGCCGCTGCTTCACGACAGGCCTCTAACAGTAAATGTATATCTTACCTACATTATAAATGTATCACTGCACTGATTTGAACCTATTATCTTTTATTGTATTATTAGCAAATCACAGTAACTAATTTAGTCCGGGCAATGGGACGTTTGACTGTAAGCACGATAGTTATGGATTTGTTGTTTTATATTTTTTCACTCTGGTAATAAGACTAAGTACGGCGTTGAGATCCGCCACTTAAATCAAAATGTCTCGAAAACGGGCAGAAAGTGTGGAATATGATATTTTAACACAAGGTACCTTTTACTTACCCTGCATTAAACGTGATAAAACGTGAAGTTATAATAAGGCATTGTTTTAAATTCCTTAAAAGATCAATTTAAGCCCTTATTGACTAACTTAACTATTTTGAGAATTGAGAATGAAAAAGTTATTTAAACAAACACAACAGCATGAACAAAGTTAATTTTCTTACGAATTTCTTTGAAAAAAAATGAACTTAACGCTCTGAAACTAGGTTATTTTTATTTTATATATATTTTTTCTTGACATTAATGATTATATATAGGTAAGGTAATACTTTTTGAAATAGCTTTAAGCATTAATTGAATAGCGCTACTTAACATGCAATGTCTCAAAAATAGAGAGAATATTGGGCAACGGAGTGTCTTAAGAACAGGTATATAGTTTTGTCTTCCTTGCCGTATCGCGGTATATAGAGTGGCTTTTAATCTCTTAATCTTTATACAAAAAAATATATTCAGATCAGTACAAAAAACTTCAATATATTTAAAATCCTTTTCTTAGGAGTTTTTTTTGATATAAAAATATAGACGTCATAATCCAATAAAAGTATAACTCACAAGACAATTGTCATTGCGTTTAATACTATTGTATTGGATAATTATTTAGTGATATTGGGTATTAAAAATAGAGTATATTTTATTATTTCTTCTCTACAAATTGTAACCTTCATTATTGTTTTATATCCTTGGCGAGGAAAAAGGATTATTTAGAGGTAAAATCTCTGAATTTACGTGAAAACGGAAATAGGGTATCACTTGCTGCCCTTTCTCCGCTCGGTTATTCACCGAATTAAAGAAATTACGAGCTAAGTAATGGACCTCAACGTTAAACCAAAGTGAAAATTGAAAATTAGTTAATAGAGACATAAGTGTGAGATTGTAACCGACAGGTTGTAAGTGTCCTTTTGCTCACTCAGTTAACAAGGCATGACGTGGCGTTGAGTTCCGCCACTCAACACGCGATGCCTCAAAATCGGCGGGAAGTGGTGAACGGAAGTGGAACGGAGTGTATTAACACTGGGTACCAAAGTGTCCTCTGCCTACCCTGCCATGTGCGGGATACAGCGTGAAGCTACAAAGAAAAAAAAAACAAGTTAATTCCCCCATGTAGAAATTAAACCGGCAACCATCAGTAATAAGATTATGTGTATATCTAGCTTGGCATCGTAATAAAAACTATACATTATTGAAGCTGAGGCTTTTCCAACATGATAGCTTTTAAGGCAGCGTTTATTTGAATTAGGGAGCATTGACCTAAATAAACGTTGTTACTTTTAGCCTGATACGATTATTGCTGTAAACAACCGAGTACTTCATTATTCTTTATTCGCAGCCTAATTCTAGGTTTGTGTCGTTTTTCAGAGATTTTATAGAACTATTTATATAATTCATGACACTTTTATACCAAATGTTGATAACGCAAGCCTAAATTATCTTATTAGATACAGTGTTATTATGTAACAGTTTAAAATACATTTTATTGGATATATATACATGACATTTTGGATATCTCAATATCGATCTCGATCCATCGAACAGTATATAAAACCAACATATAAAATATATAGTTATGAAACTTTTTATGATTACACAAATATTCTATAGCAATTCAATATTTATACAAAAATACGTAGAAATAATTTTAAATTTGCCATTTCCACACGTGTTCAGCCGTAATACGTGGCACAACGGTTCATTGCAGACACACGACAGTTGTGGATCTTGCTCTAGTATCTTTATTAAACGCGGCGTTGAGTTTCTATATCTTGAATATATTTCTCAAGAAAACTAAGAGCGTCTTCGCGTTAGGAAATTTATTCCAGTCCCGCTTACTTACACTTATTGGATTTTAAGCAAGAAATGTTATATCTTCTTTCCCAAAAAGTATACAAATATACTTAATATACATTATATTTAGTATTGAACCCATCATAAGCCTTAATTTTTTTACATGCTATGGAAAAAGTAATATTTAATAACTTACAAAGATTTTTTTACGAGTTTAACTAGTCAGTTACTATATAAGAACGCGGTGTCTTAGCACTAGATTTCGTTTACAAGCCATAGGGAGTGGGAAAAAATATAAAATTGTAGAAAAATAAAATTATTACTATTTTAAAGAGTTAATCCACACTTAAGAACGTATAAAACCGCAAAGTTACAATTTTTATGTTTTCTAAATAAGTATAATAATACTTACTTATGATATTATCTAAACAACTCGTAACAAATACGTATGCAACTATGATAAACTATATTTGCTATTCTTATAATAAGCAACATTTTATGCCTCCGTAGTCATTATCTCTCATAACGAATATTAAGCTCAAGGCTTTCTGAAGCGCCTTTTGGCTCAGGCGGTATAATGAGCTGGAATAAAGGAACTAAAATGACTTTTAATAACGCAGCTGCGCTTTGCCTTATATCCTGAGTAAATAAAAATATTAAATATTTGGTTGCCATAACTGAGAATCAAACCCACAA
>DWMZ01004018.1:0-12129 GCA_018249855.1 Eueides tales michaeli | reverse complement strand
AAATCCTTAACCGATCAATGTTGGTACATGGAAGATGTATTTAAAAAAATATATAGGGGACGTTTATTAATACTAAATTTAAAATCATATAAAAATTTGAACGAAGCAGGATTTGAACCCGCCTCTTAGAAACCGTCCAAGCGCCCTGACCAACTATACCATTCGTTCTTGCCAAGCTCCGTCGAAATTCTTATACGCTTGTTACTACTTATTTATATTGTTAGCATCTTTGTAGGGAGATGTTTATAAATTTTCGCTACCCAAAGACAATTTGTTTAGCATTATTGTTTGACAAGAGAGAATGCTGTTTATCAAATATTTTTACTATTTTAAATTGTTATTCCACACTCATGAAAGAAAAATACTAAATTTAAAAACGTATAAAAATTTGAACGAAGCAGGATTTGAAACCGTGCCTCTTGGAAAATGTCGAGGCGACCAACTAAACCATTCGTTCTTACCAAGCTCCGTCGAAATTCTTATACGCTTGTTACAACTTATTTATGTTGCTTCGTTCAAATTTTTATACGTTTTTAAATTTAGTATTTTTCGTTCCTGAGAGTGAAATAACACCGTAAAATAGTAATGGCGTTTATTAATGTTGTAGGATGTGTATGGGCCCTACACCATAAATAAACGTCTCTACGTTTAATTGTAGTTATGTACGTGCTAATTTCAGAAACGACTAATCATATTTAAATGCAGTTTTCTTCAATATTCAGAGTTTGTTTCATGTAAATCGATTAATAAATAAAAAACTTGCGTCCATTTAAAATATTTAGGTTAGTAAAATCGCCACAAAATTTTTATTCATTTAGGCGTGTGATTGTGTGAATTACCTCTACCTACTATGCCTATAGAAGGTAGAGGCAATTTGGGGACTTACGAGTAGTGTTTTGTAACGATCAGCTTCTTAATTCTACACCTTTATCAAAATCAAAAAAAAAAAATCAATTTACATCATGATCCAAATTCATAAAGAATCACAACATTTTTTTTTTCATATTATAGGCACTCACGCGAGTGCCTCACAATACACGATATTCTCGATCACCTTTTCTTCCAGCTTGCACTCGATCAATCAATATCAATTTTCAATGTCAACAACTATTATACAAAAAAATCGTACAGAAAACAAAGTATTTTATAGAATAGAGAGATTTAATTTGTAAGAGTGGGGTTTCAATCCACAATCTCTCATTTTCACTATATATTTTTTCAAATCTACCCCATCATAAGTCTACTGCATTATATGCTGGAGTCAGTGAGAAATAGTTTTGCTTACACAATTTTAGTGTAAAGTAAAATATAGTGTTAAAAACAACTTCTGCATGTATTTTAATTGTAATTTATGTTTTGGGTGGCACTTCACCGTAATGATATGTGAGTGCATATTGTACTTTGTTGTTTTTTAAAGGATGATGCTATACAACATGCTGTTTTTTAGTATCTTTTATGTTTTTTTACACTTTTTAATAACTCTTTCTATATTTAAAAATAAAAAGAGTTTTATTTATTTATTATAAGTTTAAAAAAATAAATAAAAGGTTCATAGAATAAGCATTTGAATTAAATTCGGCAAGTATTATTATGTACCTAAATCGTTAAATTATACCGATTTTACTGTTTTATGTGCATACATTGGCGCCATCCGGTCACAGTCGGATTTAAAGTATATGTATAATATGGAGGCAAAGTACAACGGAGGCGTTTGGAGATTTCTGTAGGAAAATAATTGAATTATTATACTATTTTTTTCCTTTGGTAATTAGCGGCCCGCTATAAGTATGTGAAAGAAACATATAATTATATTGCTCCACTACTGCCTTTATCTTCCTGTGTCCTCTTTAAGTCCCGTAAAGATAGGTTTACGGGACTTCCACGAACGGTCTGGACAAACAAACAGACAGAATGATAAAAAAATAAAACGTACACTTATGACTTAATCATCCATCGGAGCAATATTTTATTAATTTTAAGCGTGGCATTTAACTTTTCATTCAATAGTAAGATAATTTAAGAGTGAAGTATTATAAAAATCATTTCACAAGCTCGTTAGTGTTGCCATACTAATAAAATATTTTGGTTATTAACTTTGCTGTATTCCGAACAAACCAGTGTAGGTGCTATTTTCTATAAATATTTCATTATCTCGATTTTAAATTAAGAACTTATATAACTCATGCAAAATTTCCCAAATGAAAATTTATAGTAAAATGCATATATTTCCATTGAACCAATTCTTTCATATTATTTCTAAATTGACCGATATCAAAATATGCAGAATATGTAATCCGGCGACCGCCTCAACATTCGAACGGAATGCGATTTTCGGAATTCTTTACGGATTTGATACGGAGCCAGATTCTAATATGAAAAGTCCGAAAGCTTTAAGAACTCATATTGAACCGCCTAATGACATATACAATTTTTTTGATTCAATGGGCAAAATTTCGAATTAATCTGTTAATTTTGCAAATAAAACTTTGTTTACAGAATAATTTATTTCAAAAATGAACAACTATTATATTATGTTTAAATGTTTCTCTTTTTTTCTTCATTTCTAATATATTCTTTACTTTCCCCACAAACGTAATACTTGTTACACAATTTAATGAATAAGCAACAATTAATATATTGATAAGCAACAAGTTTTACTCTTAGCACAGTAGCTAGCTACAGCTTAGCCTAGTCACCATATTGAGAAAAAGATTATATGAAATATGTTTTTAAGGAGTACCTTAAAAATATTTTATGTTTTCTTTTCCTATCAAATATTCATTAATTTTCCTATTCAATATCTAATTTTTAATTGCGGCGTTAAGTTCCGTCACTCAACACAAAGTTGCGAGTTGCGTGTTGAGTCACGGAACTCAAAGCCAGTTCGATTCTTCCTCAGGGGAACTTTGTTTGGGGGAGACTTTGTGGAATTATCAAATATGTCTAAATATATCACTATGTTATATATATTGTTTTTCATCCAAACCGAAACAGTATCAAACCGTGTCAATGTGCGTTATCAATTTTTCAATCAATTTAAATACTTTATAAAAGATTCAGTTTCAATTAACTCTGATAGTACACAGATTAAAGTTAATCTCAACTAAAAAACGTAACCATATGTTTTGTTATAGTTAACCGGAGTGGAGTAGAACTGTCTTTTTTTAGCTTTTCAATATGCGAACATTAATGTCTATCACTTTGGAGATATGAAGCTCAGACTTTTTTAATATTAACACCCACATCTGATATAATCTGGCGTCGAAAAATTAGATGAATTTGGCATTTTTTTATGTTTTATCCATTTTATATTAATTAATTCTATTTTAAATGCTAGTAAGATTTAAAAAAATTAAATAGCCATCTACCGCACGACTTCTCTTATAGCCCCATTTATTTCCTATACGGATCAGTTTTTATACGTAGGCCATAGTAATATACCATAGTGGCACAACACTTGATTGAAATCGTAATCGTGATGGTCGAGTGTTCGATTCTCTTTCTGGGGAATAAATTATTTAGAATAATTTATTCCCCAGAAAGATTAACATTCTCGTAAATAGGAATTACTTGGATGTCTCTGACTACCTTGCTTATAAGTGTCTATATATATCACTATGTTATATATATTGTTTGTCATTATGTTATAATTATACTTTGCTTAACTTTTTTTATTATTATGCTGATACGCGATAGGTTGTGGATTCAATCTCCATTCGAGGAAATGAAATTGAAATTTTATACTTTCATGTCCTTGCTCTGGTAACAACAGCGATGAGCGGACTTGAACTCTGTCACTCAACGCAAACGCGCCCGAAATTTCATTGAATATGGGGGGGAACGCAAGGGTCTTAACGGGAACGGACCCTAACACTAGGTTCCCAAATTCCCTCCACCATCCAACAATATCCAATAATAACATATACACATACAGCGTGAAGCTGAAAAATTACTATAATTGTACCATCACAAGGAAGTCTCTAACAGAAAACAAAATTATGTTTACAATGTATTTATTAAAGTATTGTATTTTAATTAGAATTAACACTGTACATACATAAATACCAACGGTGGCCATAAATAAATATTTGAAACGACAACCTTTGTAAATATATTCATTGTATTTATATTTATATTATATTGTTATACATTTAATTTTTAGTATTATTTTACATTCTCTTAGCTAGTATATATTTTTTAACACTTACATATGTAAATATTGTTTCTATTCTATTATTTAAAATAACGTGAAATTAAAAAATATCCCCTAGTGGAAATCAAACCTGCACCTTCAGTTAGACATTGTTCCTCAAAGACACAATGGTCTGTCTATTTTACATACAAAATACAAATTCTCTTGAGTAAAATATTTTAAAACATACTAAGTTTGAACAATATCGTTACAAGAAGTAACATTTTTCATATAAACTTTTACTATCCATTTCTTGAGCTTCAAAATTTTGAACATACGTTATACGCGAGGACGCTGTGATGCTATAGGATGTTGTTTGACCTTAAACACTATAATCGTGGATTCGACTCTGTTTCAGGGGTATGGTTATACCTAAATTATTATTATCTTCCCGCTTTAGTAGATAAAGCACAGCGTAGTGTTCCGCCACTCATCGCGCTATGTCTGTGCCAAAAATTGGAGAATTGATTGTCTTCACTAAGCTTTTTCTCCTTCTTTTTTTTATGAAATAGAAGTTTTTTTTAAGCTTCACGCTGTATCCCGCACTAGACAGTGTAGGCAGAGGGAACCCGGGAACCTAGTGTTAAGACACTCCATTTTCGTTTCCCACTTTCCGCCGCATTAGAGGCATTGCGTGTTGTGTTGAGTGGCGAAACTAAACGCCGCGCTTTGCCTTATTACCAGAGCGAAGAAATGAAACATTAAATATTTAAATTGAAAATATTAAATATTTCATTTCTTCGAGTGGCGATCGAACCCAGAACATGTCGGTTACAGGCACACGCCTGTGCCGCTGCGCCACGACAGGCCTCAAATAGAAGTTTATTTTCAAATAAAAAGTATTTTAATATTTTGTTAATGAAAGCTATGATTATTATTTATGTTAGCTACACGCTGTATCCCGTATTTGGCAGAAAAGGCAGAGAAAAGTTAGTAATAACATATTCCGTTCCCATTAAGACACCTTCCTTTCTATACTCTCCGTCATATTTTGAAAGCATTGCGTGTGTGTGAGCGGCAGACGCCGTCAACGAATCGTTTTGCCTGATTACCAGAGAGAGGCGCGAAAATACTGTTATATTTGTAACAAAAATAGAATCCACAAGCTATCGTTTACAATCGCACGCTTGTGCTTAACTATAGGATAAAAAAACATGATTCATTTAAATATTATTATGAGTTACTTAATAGCATTAAAAAGTAAACATAAACATTTTTTTCTTTAAGACCAAAGCGTAGACAACATTTTTTCAATACTGAAAATGTACTAACAGCTTAAAATTTTATAAAAAATAAGTAATCGATAATATTTTTCATTGAATAGCTATATTAAATTAAGTTTTAATTAAATCATTTTTTATATTTGATACTCAGTGTATTCCCACTTCCACGTCTTGCTGACGCTGTTGTCGTAGATTGGAGATATTGGCGTTTTAACTGGCTCTATAACCTGGAAGAAGTGTCATTTATTATATATATTTCTGTTATTTTCAGCTTCACGCTATATTCCCACCTGCATAAGGCAGAATAGGCAGAGGACACATTGGGAACTTAATGTAAAAACACTCTGTTCTCATAAAAACAATTCCGTTTCCCACATTCCGGTGAAATTGAGGCATTACGTATTTGGTAGGATCTCAACGCTACATATTGCCTTGTTACTAGAGAGAACAAAGTGAAAATATTATATATTTCATTTTCTCGAGTGGGGATCGAACCCACAACCTCCACGATAGGTACGCGACCTTTACTTTTTCTCCTTTACATTATAAGGGAAATCTAGCATTAACATTTGTTTCTCTCCATGTCCAATAATTGCGACTTTACATGTTGAGTGGCGATAATAAACATCACTTGATAAAATCACGAAATGTAATCAGTACAATGAATTATATATTATTATATGAATTTTCTTTTCCTCGCTCTGCTAGTATGATAAAGCACGACGCTGACGTCTTATTTCTTTACTTACTCTTAATCAAGCTTAACATAGCTTTGGCAACCTAAGTAATGTTTTAAGTCTGATCACATTAAAATTTTATGGCAAATTGATTTAGACTAGACTCATTTATATGGCAAGAAAACATTATTTACTTGGCTACTATGTCCCAATTCCTGAGTTCTTTCTTCTGGTCGCGGAACCAAATTCAAAGGTTCATAAGCATCTGAGACTCCACTGTCAGGTGAGTCCGGTGACTCCATAGTGTTGACGTAACCTTTGGGCACTCTGCTCTTATGTACACAATAGTCTCCCGTGAATGGGTTCTGGTAAGCTACTACTGTTCTGTAAATAAGAAAAAATCGTAAGCCTTTTTCCAATGACAGTAAGTTATAATATATCAAACTCTATCTCTACCTTTTGGTAGAGTTACGTTTTGTATGATATGGACAGGGCTCAGCAAATTATCATTAATTTGTCCATTATCACTTATATGTTTCTTCTATTTATATAAGATCCGTCGAGGTGTATGGGCACAAGCGTGTGATTGTAATTGACAGGTTGTGGGTTCTATTTCTTGTGTGACTGTAACTGGTAGGTTGTGGGTTCGATCCCCATTCGATGAAATGAAATATTTAATATTTTCAATTTAAATATTTAATGTTTCATTTCTTCGCTCTGGTAATAAGGCAAAACGCGTCGTTGAGTTCCGCCATTTAACACGCAATGCTTCAAATTCAGCGGAAAGTGGGGAACGGAGTGTCTTAACACTAGATTCCCAAGTTCCCTCTGCCTACCCTACCATGTGCGGGGTACAGCGTGAAGCTGAGTATTTAATATTTGAGGTAAAGCACGACATTGAGTTCATCCACTCATCACGTAAAGCCTGGATGTGTCTTTGTAGGATAAGAAAGCCTTAACACTAGGTTCCGAGGTCCTCTCTACCTAGCCAGCTA
Organism: Eueides tales michaeli; assembly: GCA_018249855.1. Taxonomy (NCBI): domain Eukaryota; kingdom Metazoa; phylum Arthropoda; class Insecta; order Lepidoptera; family Nymphalidae; genus Eueides; species Eueides tales. The sequence continues at coordinate 5,042 of DWMZ01004018.1, read as the reverse complement.
TTTGCGAGTTACAGCGTGAAGCTTAAAACCCCTAAAAACATTATCATTTCCTAAGCGAAAATACTGTACGCGTTACGTAAAATTACCTTATTTTGTAGCAAACTGCTACAAAATATCATTACTTATTTTAAGTTTAAATGGAAAGCGATAATTGTTTTAAAGCGATGTTATATTACCTCAACTGTTCGTTAGTAGCTCCTTCCTTTTTATGAGAAAATAATACCTTGGTTGGCCTTAGTAATATTGCAACCTGAAAAATATATTTTTACTGTTACGAATTTCTTCACACTGACTTGACAAGGACGGCGTTGTAACCCGCCGAATTCAACACGCAACATCTATTATAGAGAACTCAACCCACTCTCAACTTTTCCACCATTAAAGAGATATTGAAAGCTTTTTGCTTTGTTTACAAATTTAATTATATTTAAAATGAATATATATACGGAAAACATATCATATATACTGAAAATCGAACTCATAACCATTCGATAAAATAACCCACACTTCCAATAACGTCGATTTTTAATGTATAAAACATTGAAAGCTCCCCTAACGCTGTAATATAAAATTTTCATATGCACGATAATCTCAAAAGCTCTTTACGGGTAAAGTTAAAAGGTTCTATCGTCTTTATGTTTTAAGATAAAACGAAACAAGCTTGTGCAAATAATCCATTGAAACTGTAAAATAAAGCTTTATTTTAAGTTTCACAATTGTTATAAGTTGAGGATTATTGTGGCGCAGGAATTTAAGTGTGCGTGTTAGAGGTTCATTTTTCACTCAGGGAAATGATTTTTTTTTTCATATTTTCACTTTTTTCGCTATATTAACGTGACAAAAACCCCGGCGTTCAGTCCTAGTACTAAATACGAAATGTCTCCAGAAATCGACGGCAAGTAAAAGACAGAAGTGTCTTAATGGGAACGGTTTCCCAGGTTTCCTATGCCTCCCCTTCTACGAGTATGAGATACTATGTTTGGATGGCCTGTCACTGTAAGCTACAGGTCGTGGCTACAATTTTGACTCGAGGAAATGACATATTTAATATTTTTGCATTGGTTTCCGCCACTCAATACGCAATACCTCAAAACTCCTATGTAAAATGGCATATGGAAGTATCAAAATGAGAACAGAGTGCCTTCCTAACTAAATTCCCTAAATTCCCTCTGCTCTGCTATACAGGAAATTCATACAGTGTATATAAGCACTCGAGAAAATTGAATATTTAATATTTTCATTCCTTCGCTCTGGTAAAAAGGCTAAACATGGCGTTTAGTTCCACCACTCAGTATTACAACCCATCATAATAACCAAAGTCACTCTGGGCCAACCACTTACTTGACCACTACGCTGCATTCTATGAACGCGGTATACACAGTAACCGCATGTGAAGAGAATGAGGAGCAACTGCAACAAACGTATCATATTGTTATCGCTAGCTTCATGCTGTACCCCGCACAAAGGCACACTCTCGTAGGCAGAGGAAACTGAGGAATCCAGTGTTAAGGCTCTCCGTTACCGTTAAGATATATTCGTTACCTATTTACTATATTAGTTCCTCTACTCAACAGCAATGCCCTAAAAATTGTAATGGAGTATTTTCATAGCAGACGTGGCTTGTTTTAATTATTCTTTTTAAAAGTACTATAAATATAACAAATACTTTAAATATGAGGTACATATTAATAACTCAAAATCTATACATTAGTATCTGCAAATATACCCCATAAATGACCAGAAAATGAAACTTTTCTGCAGCTTAAAGTTCATAGTATCTACATATTAAATAGTACTTACCAGAATACAAAGTAATATAATATCTATATATATTATAATCATAATTAACACTTCACACAATCACACTGCATTTTATAAGAAAAAAAACACGAAAACCGTGACAACATGAAAATATTCAAAAATGTATGGTATTCTGCGACAAAGTAGAGGAAATCAGATGGCCTGTGATTGGTTAGAGTTATTAAATTTTTGTCTCTGATTGGCTGATGGTCATTGTAGAATATTTTGGGCCAATGGGAAACTAACGGAACGATACAGTGTCTGTATGAAGGCATCTCGATATTGTCACAGATTAATTTAGGAAGATATGCCTTATGGCTAAGATTTAAGGAAATCTTTCTTTGTAGGAGTTTTCGTATGATAATTGTTTATGTATGATAATTGTTTGAATGTCAAAAGATTCAAAGATAGAGCGGTGTAAAAAATAATTATTGTATGACAGTAATTTATATATTTTTTATTTTGAATTTTATCTACTATCTACATACCTATATGTATTACAAGCTAAATAGCCCTAATCAATGTCTAATACAATAATTTGATATAAACACTAATATTGCTGCTACTCTAATATTGATAGCTTGAGTATTACGTATATATAATTATTAAGTGAGTTACCAAAAAAATATAAGAAATGAAAATTGGACAAACAATATTTAGTTACTTTTTGATTTTTCCCGGCGATGAGTACCGCTACTGTACACGCAATTGAGGCCTTGCGGAACCTTGGGAACAAAATTGATTTAATAAGGGCAGAGTGTCCCCAAAAAAAAATTGTATTGTGAAGTATATCTGTCCGTTGCACGTTCTTTGATATAAAGTAGAAACTTGGCGCCAGTATTGTCGCGACGTCTGTCCCGCACTTCCGATCTATATTCTTATAAATATTATGCATTAATATTTATTTCTATTAATTACAGTTTTTTTTAACTTAACGCAAATAATAAGATATGCAAAAAGAATGTAGAGTTGAGACACTCCGTTCCTAATGTTCTGTACAATTTTCAAAATTGCAAGTTGAGTGGCGAATTCCACGCCGTTCTTTGACATATTATCGTCGCTAAATCGAGTTAATAAAAATATTTATTCTTCTCGTGTAAGAATCGAACCCACGAGTTTACAGTTTACAATCTGAACAGGACCAATACTGTGTATATTGAAAAATGAAAACAATTATATTAGAGGCTTGTCGTGCACAAGCATGTGTAAACTGCGACTGTGAAAGCCACGGGCTGTAAGTTCGATCCCACCTCGCAAAATGAAATATTTATTATTTTTAAATGAAATATTTAATATTTTCATTTCTTCGTGCTCGTAATAAGAAAAACGATTGAGTTTAGTTCTGCCAATGTACACTCAATGCATCAAACCCGGCGGAAAGTGGAGAGCGCAACGGAGTATTTTAATACTAAGTTTTCAATTTCCCTATCCCTACCCTACTATTTGCGGGATACAGCGTGAAACTGAAAAAAAAAATAGACAATAATTATCTTCCTCGAGTGGTATTATATAATTTTAACACAATTTCATAACATTTTTAATTCTAGAAACGAGAATTACACTAATATTATTAAGTAAATACAAGGCTAAGTGAATGTTCAGTTTCAGCAATATCATATTAAATTGAACGTTGGCAGTTTGTTCTGTTATTTGTTTACACTTTGTTGCTTTAATTAATTGTAAGCAATATTTGTTTGTCGACAGCTTAATTTGTTGTTTTTAGTATTAAATAACAACTATAATGAAGAGGCCAGTTGTGACGCAGGGCATTAGTGACTGTAAACGTCTAGTTGTAGCTTCGATTCCCACGCGTGGAAACGAAATATTTAATTATTCATTTTCCTCGCAACAACGACGCGACGTTGCCTTCAAAATTAGGTGGACAGTGGAGAATACATGAGTCTTAATGAAAACGGAGTGTCTTAAATCTCCTAAGTTGCCTCTAACTACTCCGCTAAAAAAAACTACAATAAAACAATAATATGAAGTACAAAACAAAGTGCTTAATTATATTTAAGGACAAAATGTAAATTTTAAAATCTTAAACTAGAATTAGCTTTGTTTACTACTTTTTTTAAGTCTTATTTCACTCTTACAAATGAAATTACTTAGAAAACGTATACAAATTTTAAAAATGTCGAAGCTACGTTTCCTTTTTTATACTTTTTCTAAAAAAAAATATTGAGATTAATGCCCAAACAATCTTTCAGGGTAACTCCTTTTAGGATTCCGTTTAGGGAAGGCTTTGGTATAAAATGGGACATATTACAGCCGTGAGCCGTGATAGTTAAACATATATATTTTTGATACAGCTGTAACAATAAATACAAAAAAAAAATAATAAAATAAGTATTTAAAGATGATGTAAGAAAAACCCCTCTCTTACAACATTTCTCTTCTATTATTACAGATTATAGTTCAGAACCCTTTAACGCCAGTATCACTCACACTTGGCTGTTTTTAGCATTAGGATAATAGAATAGGCAGAGGGAACTTGATATTAAGACAATTCGTTCCTCACTTTGATAAATATCTTCTTATCAGAGGAAACATGAAAACCTAGTGTTAAGTCACTCTGTTCAGTTCCTTACTTTCCGTCGAACTTGAGGCATTATGTGTTAAGTGGCCGGAGCGAAAAAAATATGAATCGTTGAATATTTAAATGGAAAATGTTAATTATTTCAATTCCTCGAGTGGAGGTTGAGCCCTCACTCTCACCCTGTCGCGTTTCAGTCACATACTTATGGCTGCCTTACGACAGTCCTGTCATTTTCATTCAAATTTATACGTAATTTTTTACAGCTTCAAGCTAATTCTCCTATGGCCTGATAGATTAATAGAACATACCATTAAGATAAGCCGTTTCCAATGTACCGGTTGATTTTCTAAAGAAGGGCAAAAGGGGAAATTAAAATAGTTTAATAATATTCATTTCCATGAATTGGGATTGAACCCGCACCCAACGCATGTAGTACCGCACACGCTTTGCCACTGCAATATACTCGTATGACCCGAGGCAGTTTTAATTTTAAATTTATTATTTAAATTTAATAAAACATATTCTTATTATCTTCGTGTATCGGTTTTCACCTGAAATAAAACTTTAATATAATATAATATACATTTAATTCTCTTAGTTCATTTGCTACTAGAGTCAACGATTTCTACTAAGATTACAATACCCTGCAGACATTTAACCTTTGTGAGATCAACATTTTAGTACTTAAGTAATTTGTAAATGT